>OX494461.1:0-15298 GCA_950381575.1 Plusia festucae | reverse complement strand
TTAATTTCTAATTAATACAATCAAGAATAATATTAATATTATTCATAAAACAAATCTATATAAATAAATCTTAAAATTATTTATTTGAAAAATATTATATAATGAAGAATACTTTTTTAAAATTCTCATTATTCCGTATCCTCTATATAATTCTCTCCAACCTAAATCAATATTTTTAGATAAATTTTGACCAAAATTAAGAAAGTTATAATTAACCCCATAAGTTGATAAATTTGGTATAAATCATATTATTCTTAAAAAATTTCTTAAATTATAAGTTATAATAAATTTATTTACAGAATAAATTTTTATATTACTAATAAAATACCCTATCACCCCCCCAAATAATCTAACATAAATTACTATCATTTTTATATGGTAAGGTAAATAAATCATATAAGGATAAGAAAAAATTAATCAACTTAGAAATCTCCCTCTTACTACACTTATAAATAATAAAATAAATATTCTTTTTAATATAACAAAATCTTCATCATATAAATTATATACTCTTATTAAATTATAATCATTGATTATTAAATATATAATTAAACGAAATCTATAAAATATAGTTAATCCAGTAGATAAATAATATAATAAAAAAACCATAAAATTTAAATTTCTAAATCTCACCATTTCTAAAATTAAATCTTTTGAATAAAATCCTGCTAAAAAAGGAATCCCACATAAAGCCATATTAGCAATATTCATACATAAAGAAGTTATTGGAATATAAAATCTTATCCCTCCTATATAACGAATATCTTGTATATCATTTATTATATGAATAATTACACCAGCGCATATAAATAATAAAGCCTTAAATATAGCATGAGTTAATAAGTGAAAAAAAGCTAAATCAGGAAATCCTATACTTAAAATTCTTATTATTAATCCTAATTGACTTAAAGTAGATAAAGCAATAATTTTTTTCAAATCAAATTCATAATTAGCAGCAATGCCAGCTATAAATATTGTTAGTCCCGATAATAACAATAAAATTTTCAAAAAAAATGTGTTTAATAATAATATATTAAATCGAATTAACAAATAAACACCAGCAGTAACTAAAGTTGAAGAATGAACCAAAGCAGAAACTGGAGTAGGAGCTGCTATAGCAGCTGGAAGTCAGGAACTAAAAGGAATTTGAGCTCTTTTAGTTATAGCAGCTATAATAATTATTCTTCTAACTATAATTATATTCTCAATCATTATTTATAAATTCTAAATAAAAAATATAATTTCATCTCCCATAATTTATTAATCATGAAATTCTTAATAAAATTAAAACATCTCCAATACGATTAGAAAGAGCTGTTAATATGCCAGCATTATAAGATTTTAAATTTTGGTAATAAATTACTAAGCAATAAGATACTAACCCTAAACCATCTCAACCTAATAAAATTCTAATAATATTAGGACTAATAATTAATAATATTATAGAAAAAACAAATAATAAAACTAAAATAATAAACCGTCTTAAATTTAACTCAGATTTTATATAACTTTTTCTATAAAAAAATAACAACTGATGAAATTAAAAAAACAAATATTATAAATAATAATGATATCCAATCTAATAAAATAGATATAAAAATTCTTATAGAATTAAAAGAAATAATCTCTCACTCTAAAAAAATTACTATATTATTTATAATAAAATAAATTATAAAAATAAAATTTAATATGCTTATTACAAATAAAAAAAAAAATGATACAAAACAAATTGAATATTTTATATAATTAATAATTTAAAATGATTAAAATCATATTTTTGACACCACAAATCAATATTTTTATTAAATTATTTAAATAAAATCAAATTATTCTATAATCAATTTTTATAATTATAATATTTAAAGGAAATCAATGTAATATTAATATTAAATATTCTCGAGAAACTCCTCTATAATATCTATAAACTCCAGAATAATATTCTCCATGTTGAATAAATGAATATAAATATAATCTATAACCAGCACTAAAAAAAAGAAATTAATATTAATATAATTATAGAAAATCAAGATCATCTTATTAAACTATTAATTAAACTGATTTCCCCTATTAGATTTAAACTTGGTGGTGCAGCTATATTTGAAGATATTAGTAAAAATCACCATAAACTTATAGAAGGTATAAAATTTATTATTCCTTTATTAATATATAATCTTCGTCTATGTAAACGTTCATAACTAATATTTGCTAAACAAAATATTCCAGAAGAACATAACCCATGTCCAATTATTAAAATATAAGAACCAAGAAACCCTCAGTAATTCATTACTATAATTCCTCTAATAACAATTCTTATATGAGCAACAGAAGAATAAGCAATTAAAGATTTAATATCAACTTGACAAAAACACTTTAATCTAATGTAAAATCCCCCTACTAATCTAATAACAATTCAAATATAATTTATTTTTAAATTAATTTGCTGTAAAAATACTATTAAACGTATTAATCCATAACCTCCTAATTTTAATATAATTCCTGCTAAAATTATAGAACCTGAAACTGGAGCTTCTACATGAGCTTTTGGTAATCATAAATGAACAAAATATATAGGTATTTTTACTAAAAAAGCCATAATTATTGAAAAATATAAAAGGTATAAATTTAAATTAAAAAATTTTAAAAAATATATTAATATTCTTTCTATTTCATTAAATATAAAAAAAATTCCTATTAATAAAGGGAGAGAAACAAATAAAGTATAAAATAATAAATATATACCCGCTTGAATTCGTTCAGGTTGATAACCTCACCCAATAATTAATAATAAAGTAGGAATTAATCTTCCTTCAAAAAATAAATAAAATATAAATATATTAGTTACTCTAAAAGTTAAATATAATATAATTAATAAAAAGATAACATTAAATAAAAAAAAATTAACATAAAAATTTACCTTAAATAAATTTTCTCTAGCCATAATTATTAAAATAGAAATTCAAATTCTTAATATAATTAAACCATAAGATAAAATATCACATCTTAATATATAACTTAAATTACAAAATAAATTCAAACTTAATCTTAAATTCATAAATAAAAATATTATAAAAAATAATATTATTTGAACCATTCAAAATATATTTTTTATAAAACAAAAAGGAATTATAAAAATTAACATAAAAAAAAATTTTATCATTTTTTTTATAATAAATTAAATCTTTGAAAATAATCGTTACCATGAGTTCGAATTATAGAAACTAAAATTGATAGCCCCAAAGCCCCCTCACATACTGAAAATACCAAAAATACTATTAATATATATATATCATAATCAATCATTCTTAAATAAACCAAAAAAAAAAAAAAAATTCTTAAAACGATAAATTCTAATCTCAACAAAACAATTAATAAATGCTTATGCTTAGAAATAAAAATTAAATTACCTACAATAAATATAACTATAACAACAATTCATATATTAAAAATTATCATTAGTTTTTATAGTTTAAAAAAAATATTGGTCTTGTAAACCAAAGTTAAGTAATTCAATTTAAAAACTTCAAAGAAAAAGAATCTCTTTATCAATAATCTCCAAAATTATTATTTTAATTAAACTATTCCTTGATTTGATATAACAAAAATAATTTTTTCTATAATATTAATTAGATTTTCTATAATTATAATATTTTTAAATAATCCTCTCTCCATAGGATTAATAATTCTAATTCAAACATTATTAACTTGTTTATTATCAGGAATATTAATTAAAACTTATTGATTCTCTTATATTTTATTTCTAACTTTCTTAGGAGGACTTTTAGTTCTTTTTATTTATGTTTCTAGAATTGCATCTAATGAATTATTTATCTTTTCAGTTAATTTTAAATTTATTATTTTTTTCTTCATTTGTATTTATTTACTTTTTCAATTTATATATAATAACCATATGAGATGAATAAATTTAACTTTTAATTCAGATATAAATAATTTTTTAAATTTATTATTTTAAATAATGAAAATAAAATTAATCTAAGAAAATTGTATAACTCTCAAACATATATAATAATAATAATATTAATTATTTATTTATTTATTACTTTAATTGCAGTGGTGAAAATCACAAATATTTTTTATGGGCCTCTTCGATCATCTTTATAATAATATATACATATATATATATATATATATATTAACTAATGATAAACCAAAATAATTTTTTAAATATCCGAAAAACACACCCTATTCTAAAAATTATTAATGGATCTTTTATTGATATACCTTTACCTTCAAATATTTCTGCATGATGAAATTTTGGTTCACTTTTAGGATTATGTTTAATTATTCAAATTTTAACAGGATTATTTTTGACAATATATTATACTGCTAATATTGAACTTGCTTTTTATAGAGTAAATTACATTTGTCGAAATGTTAACTATGGTTGATTAATTCGAACATTACATGCTAATGGAGCATCTTTTTTTTTTATTTGTATTTATTTACATATTGGACGAGGTATTTATTATGAATCCTTCAATCTAAAATATACTTGAATGGTAGGGGTAATTATTTTATTTTTATTAATAGCTACAGCTTTTATAGGATATGTCTTACCATGAGGACAAATATCATTTTGAGGAGCAACTGTAATTACTAATTTACTATCTGCTATTCCATCTTTAGGAGTAATATTAGTAAATTGAATTTGAGGAGGATTTGCAGTTGATAATGCAACACTAACCCGATTTTATACATTTCATTTCTTATTACCATTTATCATTGCCATGATAACAATAATTCATTTACTATTTCTTCATCAAACAGGTTCTAATAACCCTTTAGGGATAAATAGTAATTTAGATAAAATTCCTTTCCATCCATTTTTCACTTTTAAGGATCTTATTGGATTTATTATTTTATTATTTTTATTAACTATTTTAACTCTTACTAATCCTTACTTACTAGGAGATCCTGATAATTTTATTCCCGCTAATCCCTTAGTAACCCCTGTTCACATTCAACCGGAATGATATTTCTTATTTGCTTATGCTATTCTACGATCAATTCCTAATAAATTAGGAGGTGTAATTGCCCTAGTTATATCAATTTTAATTTTAATTATTCTCCCCTTTACATTTAATAAAAAAATGCAAGGAATTCAATTTTATCCTCTTAATCAAATCTTATTTTGATCTATAGTTACAATTGTTATTTTATTAACTTGAATTGGTGCCCGTCCTGTTGAAGATCCTTATATTATCACAGGTCAATTATTAACTGTTATATATTTTTCATATTTTATTTTAAATCCTATTATCGGTAAATATTGAGATAATATTTTATTTAAATAATATTTAATTAATGAGCTTGTTATAAGCATTTGTTTTGAAAACTTAAGAAAGAATTATTTAATTCTATTAATTTATACTAAAAATAAATCATTATATTAAAAGAATTTTAAACCCTATAAAAAATAATAAAAAATTTAAAGAAATAGGTAAATATCTCTTTCAAGCCAAATATATTAGTTTATCATAACGATAACGAGGTAATGTCCCCCGAACTCAAATAAACAGAAAAGAAATAAATGTTAATTTTAAATAAAAAATAAAATCTAAACTAAATCCCCCCATATAAAATAAAACAAATAATAAACTTATAAATAAAATTCTAGAATATTCAGCCAAAAAAATTAAAGCAAATCCCCCACTTCTATATTCTACATTAAATCCTGAAACTAATTCTCTTTCTCCCTCTGCAAAATCAAAAGGTGTACGATTTGTTTCCGCCAATCTAGATCTTATTCAACATAATCTTAAAGGAAATATCAAAAATAAAAATCAAACAATATTTTGATATTCAAAAAAAACTAATAATTAAAATCCATAATTATAATATTCTAGATATCAGAATTAAAGATAATCTGACTTCATAAGAAATCGTTTGAGCTACAGCACGTAATCCTCCCAATAAAGCATAATTAGAATTTGAAGATCAACCAGCAATCATTACTGTATAAACTCCTATTCCTAGTACAACATAAAAAATATAAAATACCTAAATTAAATCTAATCATATTAAAATAATAAGGAATTAACATTCAAATTATCAAAGATAAAATAAATCTACTACAGGAGAAAAATAATAAGATAAATAATTAGAAAAATTTGGATAAGTCTGTTCTTTAGTAAATAATTTAATAGCATCTGAAAAAGGTTGTAAAATTCCTATAAAACCTACTTTATTAGGACCTTTTCGAATTTGAATATAGCCTAGGACTTTTCGTTCTAATAAAGTTAAAAAAGCTACACCAATTAAAACCCCAATAATTAAAATTAATAAACCAATAATAATTAAATAAATATCATAATTTAACATATACTATCTATATAATAAATTATATATTCATGAATTCTAAAATCATTACATTTTTTCTGCCAAAATAGTAATAATTATAATATATTTTTTATAATATTTTATTAAAATTCATTCTAATTAAATTTAATTTTAATATTTAATCCTTTCGTACTAAAATATTATAATTTTCAAAAGATAGAAACCAACCTGGCTCACACCGGTTTGAACTCAGATCATGTAAGATTTTAATGATCGAACAGATCAAAAACTTTAAACTTCTGCATTTAAATTTTATCTTAATCCAACATCGAGGTCGCAAACTCTTTTTTTTATATGAACTAAAAAAAAAAATTACGCTGTTATCCCTAAGGTAATTTTTTCTTATAATCAATATAATTGGCTCATATATTCAAATATTATTGTTTTAATTTTAAAAAAAGTTATTTTAATTTTTCTATCACCCCAATAAAATAATTAATATAATTTCAATTTTTTAATATTTATAAATAATTTTAATTAAATCAAATATAAAACTCTATAGGGTCTTCTCGTCTTTTTAATTTATTTTATCTTTTTAAATAAAAAATTAAATTCTACAGTATAATTAAGAGACAGCTCATATTTCATCCAATCTTTCATACAAGTCATCAATTAAATGACTAATGATTATGCTACCTTTGTACAGTCAAAATACTGCAGCCCTTTAATATAATTATCAGTGGGCAGATTAGACTTTATATTATTTTCAAAAAGACATGTTTTTGATAAACAAGTGAATATGAATTTTTGCCGAATTCCTTTTAATTAATTTTAATATTATATTTTCTTTTTACTGTATAAATATTATATATATATACTAATTTTATCATTATAACAATTTTTTATTATTAACTTATTTTTTTTTATAAAAAAAAATAAATTTAAATTAAATTTTATTTTAAATGAAATTATTTTTAACAAATTAAAATTTTTTAACAATATAAATTATATAATTTTCAATTTTAATTTAATAATTATATTAAATTTATTTTAAAGCTTATCCCTTAAAATATAAAAATAATTTTTTAAAAAATTAAATATTTAATTTTTTAAAAAATTATTTTAAAATTAAATTTTTTTCTAAAAAAACTAGATATATTTAAAAACGAATAACATTTCATTTCCAATTAATTATTTAAAATATTTATGCAACAATAACTTTTTTAATTAATTTTCTCTTTTAAATTCGAGAATTTTTTTATATAAAAATTTTTTTTAATAAACTCTGATACACAAGATACATTAAATTAAAATTACTTACTCATAATTTATTTTTCAGTTATTTCAAAATCCCCTCACAGTACTAATTCACTATAAATTAACTAATTTTTTCTTTTAAAATACTTTAACCCCCATTAAATATTTTATTTAAAAATTCTTTTATTAATTATAATTTATTAATTTCCCCCCTATTTCAAATTAATTATATTATAATATCTTTTCAATGTAAATGAAATACTTTAATCAAGCTCTAATTTGTTCTTTCTAGAAACACTTTCCAGTACCTCTACTTTGTTACGACTTATTTCAATTTTTTTTTATTATATGAAAGCGACGGGCAATATGTACATATTTTAATTTTTAATCATTTTACTAAATTAAATAAAATTACACTTAAATCCACTTTCAATTAATTATTACAAATTAATATTCATTTAAATAAATTTATTGTAATCCATTATATTCTTAATTATAATCTGCATCTTGATCTGATTTAATTTTTTATTTAAATTTTTAAATATTATTTTTATTAAAAAATATTTTTTTAACAACGATATACAAAATAATAAATTAAGTAAATTTATTCGTGGATTATCAATTAATAAACAGATTCCTCTAAATGAACTAAAATACCGCCAAATTATTTAAGTTTCAATAAATAATTATTTACTATTTTAGTAAGCTAAATTTAAATTTTAATAATAGGGTATCTAATCCTAGTTTTTTTTAAAATTTATTAAATCATAAATAAATTAAATAATATTCTATTAAATTAAAATTTCACCTAATAATTTAAAATTTTCATTATATTATTAAATATTAATTAATTACTAATAAAATTTAATTTAATCTTTGTGTAACCGCAACTGCTGGCACAAAATTTGTTATTAATTTTAATATTACTAAATCTTAATTTCTTAAATTATTTAAAATTAATTACTACATTTATAAAATAGTTTATTATTAAAATAAACTAAATATAACACTAAAATTTATATGTAAAATAAACTATAAATAAAATTTTTAAACCATAAAAAATTTATTTATATGTAAATTTTTTTGAATAGAATTTTTTTTTTTTTTTTTTTATATTAAAATATTTATTATAAGTTATTAAATATTAAATAATTTTTCTTTTTTCCTCTTTATAATATTTATATTAAAAACTATATTGGAAATTCAACAATTAATATTCTTAAAAATTACAATAAATTAATATGATTAATTTTAATTTTCTTAATAAGTTAATGTATTAATATATATATTAATATAATTAAATATTTAATATATATATATATATAGATATATAAATAATTCAATTTATTGAATTACTTAAACCGTTTGTAATATTTTTTCTTATAATAATAAAAAATAATATTTAAAAATAAGCTAAACTAAGCTTTTGGGTTCATACCCCAAATATAAAGGAAATCCCTTTTTTTTAAAAATAAAGTGCCTGATTAAAGGATTATTCTGATAGGATAAATTAAGTAAATAGTTTTTACCTTTATTATATTTTATAGAATTAAACTATATCTAATAATATCAAAAATTATTGTGCATCTTACACTAAAATATAATGAATAAATGAATTTCTAATTCTTTATATAAATTTTATTTATTATTTTAAATTTTTTTTATATTAAATTCCAATAAAATATTTTTTTTATTTATTTTATTTTTTAGCACACTAATTTCTATTTCTTCAAATTCGTGATTTGGGTGTTGAATTGGATTAGAAATTAATCTTTTAAGTTTTATTCCTATTATTTCTAATTCTTCAAATTTATTCTCAACAGAAGCATCTCTAAAATATTTTTTAACTCAATCTATTGCTTCTATTAATTTTCTTTTTACAATTTTAATTAAATTAATTTTAATAAAAAATTTTGAAATAAATTATTTTATCTCTATTATAATAAATTCTTCAATATTAATAAAAATAGGATCCGCCCCCTTCCATTTTTGATTTCCTAATATTGTAGAGGGTTTATCTTGATTTAATAATTTTATTTTAATAACTTGACAAAAAATTACCCCCATAGTTTTATTGTCTTATTATTTTAATAAAAATTTTATTATTACTGTTATTATTTTAAATATTATTATCGGAGCTGTTGGAGGACTTAATCAAACATCCTTACGAAAAATTATAGCTTTCTCATCTATCAATAATTTAGGATGAATGTTAATATCTATTATAATCAGAGAAACTTTATGAATATTTTATTTGTTTATATACTCATTTTTAATTAGTATTATATGTTTCCTTCTCAATATTTTAAATTTTTTTTATATTAACCAATTATTTATTAGAAATATAAATTTTTTTATTAAAATTAATTTATTAATTAATTTTTTATCATTAGGAGGTTTACCCCCATTTATCGGATTTTTCCCAAAATGAATTGTTATTAATTTCTTAATTAATAATCAATTATTTATATTAACTTTTATTTTTATTTTAATAAGTTTAATTATATTATTCTTTTATATTCGAATTATTTACTCCTCTTTCATATTTAATTATTTAAAAATAAAATGATTTAAAATTTTTATCAAAAATAAAAATTTCTCTTTTATTAATTTTTTATCTTTTATTTCATTATACGGAATAATTATTAGAACTTTTTTTTTTTATTAAGGTTTTAAGTTAAAATAAACTAATAATCTTCAAAATTATTTATAAAGATATATTCTTTAAGCCTTAATAAAATTATATTTACTCCTTGAAATTTGCAATTTCATATCATTATTGAATATAAAGCTTAATAAAAGAGAAATATCTCGTTAATAAATTTACAATTTATCGCTTATAATCTCAGCCATTTTATTAATATAAATTATAAATAGCGAAAATGACTTTATTCTACAAATCATAAGGATATTGGCACTTTATACTTCATTTTTGGAATTTGAGCTGGAATAATTGGAACCTCTTTAAGTCTTTTAATTCGAGCAGAATTAGGTACCCCAGGATCTTTAATTGGTGACGATCAAATTTATAATACTATTGTAACAGCTCATGCATTTATTATAATTTTTTTTATAGTTATACCTATTATAATTGGAGGATTTGGAAATTGACTTGTTCCTCTAATATTAGGAGCTCCTGATATAGCTTTCCCCCGAATAAATAATATAAGTTTTTGACTTCTCCCCCCCTCATTAACTTTATTAATTTCCAGAAGAATCGTAGAAAATGGAGCAGGAACTGGATGAACAGTTTATCCCCCACTTTCATCTAATATTGCCCATGGAGGAAGTTCTGTAGATTTAGCTATTTTTTCCTTACATTTAGCTGGAATTTCTTCAATTTTAGGAGCTATTAATTTTATTACAACAATTATTAATATACGATTAAATAATTTATCTTTTGATCAAATACCTTTATTTATTTGAGCTGTTGGAATTACAGCTTTTTTACTATTATTGTCTTTACCTGTATTAGCAGGAGCTATTACTATACTTTTAACAGATCGTAATTTAAATACTTCTTTTTTTGATCCTGCTGGAGGGGGAGACCCAATCTTATATCAACATTTATTTTGATTTTTTGGACATCCTGAAGTTTATATTTAATTCTACCTGGATTTGGAATAATTTCTCATATTATTTCCCAAGAAAGAGGGAAAAAAGAAACATTTGGATGTTTAGGAATAATTTATGCCATATTAGCTATTGGATTATTAGGATTTATTGTTTGAGCTCACCATATATTTACTGTTGGGATAGACATTGATACTCGAGCTTATTTTACTTCTGCTACTATAATTATTGCAGTCCCAACTGGTATTAAAATTTTTAGTTGATTGGCGACATTTCATGGAACACAAATTAATTACTCTCCTTCTATTTTATGAAGTTTAGGATTTGTATTTTTATTTACTGTTGGAGGATTAACAGGAGTTATTTTATCAAACTCTTCCATTGATATTACATTACATGATACTTATTATGTAGTAGCTCATTTCCATTATGTTTTATCTATAGGAGCTGTTTTTGCTATTTTAGCAGGATTTATTCATTGATATCCTTTATTTACTGGATTTTCTTTAAATCCTTATATATTAAAAATTCAATTTTTTATTATATTCATTGGAGTAAATTTAACTTTTTTTCCTCAACATTTTTTAGGATTAGCAGGTATACCTCGTCGTTATTCTGATTACCCAGATTGTTATATTTCATGAAATATTATTTCTTCTTTAGGATCTTATATTTCTTTTTTAGCTGTTATACTTATATTAATTATTGTTTGAGAATCCATAATTAATCAACGTATTGCTTTATTCACATTAAATTTATCCTCTTCTATTGAATGATACCAAAATTTACCTCCAGCAGAACATTCATATAATGAACTTCCTATTTTAAGTAACTTCTAATATGGCAGACTATATGTAATGGATTTAAACCCCATTTATAAAGGATCATCCTTTTTTTAGAAATGGCAACATGATCAAATTTTAATTTACAAAATGGAGCATCTCCCTTAATAGAACAAATCATTTTTTTTCATGATCATACTTTAATCATTTTAATTATAATTACAATTTTAGTTGGATATTTAATATCAAGATTAATATTTAATAAATTCATTAATCGATATTTACTCGAAGGTCAAATAATTGAATTAATTTGAACTATTTTACCAGCTATTACCTTAATTTTTATTGCATTACCCTCTTTACGATTATTATATTTATTAGATGAATTAAATAACCCCTTAATTACTTTAAAATCTATTGGACATCAATGATATTGAAGTTATGAATATTCAGATTTTAACAATATTGAATTTGATTCTTATATAATTCCTCAAAATGATTTATCATCTACAGATTTTCGTTTATTAGATGTAGATAATCGAATTATTTTACCTATAAATAATCAAATTCGAATTTTAGTAACTGCTACAGATGTTATTCACTCTTGAACTATTCCCTCTTTAGGAGTAAAAGTTGATGCTAATCCAGGACGATTAAATCAAACTAATTTTTTTATTAATCGTCCTGGAATTTTTTATGGGCAATGTTCAGAAATTTGTGGAGCTAATCATAGTTTTATACCTATTGTAATTGAAAGAATTTCAATTAAAAATTTTATTAATTGAATTAATAATTATTCGTCATTAGATGACTGAAAGCAAGTACTGGTCTCTTAAACCATTTAATAGTAAATTAGCAATTACTTCTAATGAATATAAAGAATTAGTTAAATTAATAACATAAATATGTCAAATTTAAATTATTACATTAGTAATATTCTTTTATCCCTCAAATAATACCTATTAACTGATTAATTTCTTTTTTTTTTTTTATTTGTATTTATTTATTATTTAATGTAATAAATTATTATATTTTTGATATTAAAATTCCAAATAAAAATATTAATCTTAATATTAAATTAAAAAATTTAACTTGAAAATGATAAGAAATTTATTTTCTATTTTTGACCCATCTACAAATTTATTTAATATTCCTTTCAATTGAATTAGAACTATCTTAGGAATTATATTCATTCCTTATTCATTTTGATTAATTCCAAATCGTCATTTTTTTTTTTGAAATTTAATTTTATCTAAACTTCATAATGAATTTAAAACATTATTAAAAAATAACTACTTTCAAGGTTCTACTTTCATTTTTATTTCAATATTTTCATTTATTTTATTTAATAATTTTTTAGGATTATTCCCTTATATTTTTACCAGAACTAGTCATTTAACTTTATCTTTATCTATTTCTCTTCCCTTATGATTAAGTTTTATAATTTATGGATGAATTAATAATTCTCAACATATATTTATTCATATAATTCCCCAAGGAACTCCTGGAATTCTTATACCTTTTATAGTATTAATTGAAACTGTTAGTAATATTATTCGACCTGGAACTTTAGCAGTTCGATTAACAGCAAATATAATTGCTGGTCATTTACTAATAACTTTATTAAGTAATAATGGACCAAATTTTCCTTCTTATTTAATTATTTTTCTTGTTATAATTCAAATTATTTTATTAATTTTAGAGTCAGCAGTTGCGGTAATTCAATCTTATGTTATTGCAATTTTAAGTACATTATATTCTAGTGAAGTTAATTAATTTTTAATGAAAACACATTTTAATCACCCATTTCACTTAGTAGATTATAGACCTTGACCTTTAACAGGAGCTGTTGGAGTTATAGTTTTAGTTACAGGAATAGTAAAATGATTCCATGATTTTAGTATAAATTTATTAATAATAGGTTACTTAATTGTTATTTTAACAATATATCAATGATGACGAGATATTTGTCGTGAAGGCACTCTTCAAGGTAAACATACTATTTTAGTAACAAAAGGATTACGCTGAGGTATAATTTTATTTATTGTCTCAGAAATTTTTTTTTTTATTTCCTTTTTTTGAGCTTTTTTTCATAGTAGATTAGCCCCTAATATTGAAATTGGAGCAATCTGACCCCCTACAAGTATTACTCCTTTTAATCCCTTCCAAATTCCTCTTCTTAATACAATTATTTTAATTAGATCAGGAGTTTCCATTACTTGAGCCCATCATGCTATTATAGAAAATAATAATTCTCAAATAACTCAAGGACTTTTTATTACAATTATCCTAGGAATTTATTTTACTATTCTTCAAGCTTATGAATACCTCGAAGCTCCATTTACTATTGCAGATAGAATTTATGGATCTATTTTTTTTATAGCAACAGGATTTCATGGCCTACATGTTATTATTGGAACTTTATTCTTATTAATTTGTTTAATTCGTCATTTAAATAACCATTTTTCACAAAATCATCATTTTGGATTTGAAGCAGCAGCATGATATTGACATTTTGTAGATGTAGTTTGATTATTCCTTTATATTTCAATTTATTGATGAGGAAACTAATTATTTATATAATATATTTAGTATATTTGACTTCCAATCAAAAAGTTTAAAAATTTTAATATAAATAATTATTTTAATAATAAACATTTTTATTTTAATTATAGTAATTTCTAATATTATAATATTCTTATCAATTATTTTATCAAAAAAAACTTTTTCAGATCGAGAAAAATCTTCCCCATTTGAATGTGGATTTGACCCTAAATCATCTGCTCGCATACCATTTTCTTTACATTTTTTTTTAATTACAGTAATTTTTTTAATTTTTGATGTTGAAATTGCTTTACTTTTTCCTATTATTCCCCTATTTAAATTAGTAAATTATATTTTATGGGCAAAAATTAGTTTTTTTTTTATTTCTGTACTATTAATTGGAGTATATCATGAATGAAATCAAAACATATTAAATTGAACAAGTTAACAAAGGATTATAGTTTAAAAAAAACATTTGATTTGCATTCAAATAATATTGAATTTCAATTTATCTTAAAATAAGAAGCAATTTGCATTTAATTTCGACTTAAAAGATAGAGTTAACTACTCCTTATTTATTAATTGAAACCAAAAAGAGGTATATCACTGTTAATGATAATATTGAATAAATTATTCCAATTAAAGCGAAATATAAAGATTAAAATTAAGCTGCTAACTTAATTTTTAGTGGTTTAATTCCATTAATATTTCTATTTATATAGTTTAAATTAAAACTTTACATTTTCATTGTAAAAATAAAAAAATTTTTTTATAAATATATTTAAAGATAAATTTATCTCCTTAATATCTTCAATATTATGCTCTAATTTATAAGCTATTTAAAT
>CATNUI010000006.1:5000-35346 GCA_950381575.1 Plusia festucae | reverse complement strand
GAATTCTACACGCTGGTCTGCTGTAAGGGTCGCGGTTGATCTGCCCTGCAGCCGATTTAGCAGGGAAACACTTCTTGCGTAGCAAGAAGTGTCCAAAACCGGCTTTAAGTGTTAAATTTAGAGTACCTGCTGTAGAAGTACGCGTGCCAAAATAAGGTCTCAAGGCCAAGACCTCAGAGACCAAGATATTAAAGTAGAGCAGTCTTTTACAGATCCAACAACGTAAACCGCAGATCTCTAACCCACTTGGTTCCTGAGATATAGCCCGTCAAAGTTGGTAAGTACCAAAAACGGGACGGGCAAAAACCTCTGGAATCTATATGCCTAATGAGATTAGGGTGGGTGGGCGGGCCCGAAACTAATTTTTTTTTCACGTTCTCCTGGTAGTCGGAGCACCACTTGAGTGGTGTCGGCAGATCGGGCTCGACGCCCTCTATCCAACGACGGGAATAACGGATGGTCTCCGGGAACAAATTTTCCGGGAAAACCGCGAAAAACAGGAAAAATTTCGGAAAAATCGAATTATTTTAAAAATTTTGTATAGTCACACCCTACGTGTGCTATATCGTTGAATAGGTCTTTAAGAGACCTTCAATTTGAATATAATGTCGAATAGTTTTAATGCGAAAATTTAGTAATAAAATGTTTTTAGTGAAAATTAATGTGATTTTTAATAAAAAATTTGAAAAAATTTGAAAATTTATGAATTTTAAGAGCCAAACGGGGTGTCGTTAGAAAGATCTCGTCGAGATCTACACGTCAACGCAAAAACCAGGAACAACCACTGATATACAACAAAGTTATAGCCGATTAAAAATATACACAGTTAAAAATTATCAATTTTCATGAAAATTATGAAAATGTTAAAGTTTTTCCGCGTGTAAAAGCGCGGAACGTTAAAGTATAGTCAAAAAGAAAGTGTATATAAAGAAAACCCGACCAAAATCAAGCAATTAACAAAAAAGTTGTCGACGGTTAGGTTAGGTTAGGTTAGGTTTTTTTTTTTTTTTTTTTTTTTTTTTTCTTCTTTTTTTATAATTTGCTTTGATCCCTCTGACAGGGTCAGAGATCTTGGTTTGCAGGCTTGTTACTTTTGTACAGGGATTTTTATTTAATGAGCGTTTCTTTGTATAGTGGCGCTGCAAACGCTCACCGCGTACTTCAAAAATGCTTTGCGATATTTCTTATCAGCCAGGAGGCAGTGAGCATTTGCAGCGCTCACTCCCACCTCTATTCGTTGCTCAAGCTCTATCCGCTGCTGGGCAAACACAGGGCACTCAAACAAGATGTGCACCAAACTTTCTGCTCGATCGGGGTCACAGATGCACGACGGGCTCTCCTTGCATTTAAAACGATGCAGATACTGGGAGAACCCGCCATGTCCCGTAAGCATCTGTGTTACCACTCCTTGGGGTGCAAGTTTTCGGACGATCCTGAAGGCGTCCACTGCGTTCGGGAGGAACAGCTTCGTGACGGAGGCGGTCTCCCCGTCCAGGTATCTCCGGTTCCATTCGCCAAGAGTTTCACTTCGAAGTTGGCTCCTGACGAATGACACCGGACACCGGTCGTAGTCCGGTCTCCTCCTCGACGAAGCCGCTGCCTCCTTTGCAAGGGTATCGGCGCGCTCATTCCCCTCGAAACCGGCGTGGGCCTTGATCCAGAACAAAGAGACATCTTTGCCCCGGGTCAAGGCCTCGCAGAGGTTTTGGCGCGCCTGGAACGCGAGTGGGTTTAAGGAGCCATGGTTGGTGACTGACTGCAATGCTGCCATTGAGTCACTGTAAACACCATAGCTCCTCTCACTGCACTTCAGGATCTCGTCCGTGGCTCGACATATGGCCAGAAGTTCGGCCTGGTAGACTGTGCAGTACGCGGGTGTTAGAATAAAATAATGGAAGTGTTAAAATAAAAGAATAAAAACAACAATACAGAGCAAATAATTAATTCTACATTAAGTATATATATACCATTATATATATATTAATATAGGTATTATATATTATTATAGTACATATATTATAAACCACTGATAATAACATTTATATATATATATATAGATACATATATACAGTACATATATATTATGTACATTATATACTCAAAGAATATTATAATAGAATACTGAAATGAAAGTACTTTGTTCAGGAAACATATATTTTAATTTAATATTTCATAACAACTAAGTATATATTATTATACATATATAAATATAAAGATCTACATATTTACTGATTAGAAATAGCCTCTCATAGTTATCATCATAGTTATACTTATCTTTTATTTTCTTCGGGAGCTCCGTACCAGTCAACGGTTCAAGCCAAAGTGCCCTCCATGAAGTCGGAACACTCGCTTTTATAAGCGGTGACAAACAAGTATGATTCATGTTTCCATAAACAATGACAAGCAAACATGAATCATACTTACACTTTTAAAATGATGTTATTTACTATACTTTTACTGCATTTAATTTAAAAATTAATTGTTACTTTGTATTACAACACGAAATACGTTGTATTGTAAATAATCATCGGTATAAATCTAACACGGCCATACTGACAAGTACTTCGCTCTCGAAGTACCTACAAACACAATATTCTTATTTATAACATATAGCTACATTTATAATATCAATAATCGTTTCATAATCATATAATCAATAATCAGACCTTACTGATCAATAATCGTTTCATAATCATAATCATATAATCAATAATCAGACCTCACTGGGCAGACCAGACACCCCGCAGTCGGTGAAGCTTAATCACCCGCAGCCAGCGAATGTCATACCCCAGCTAAGGTTTTAATCCATCCATAATAATACAACCATGTCTTAAATTAATATCATAATCCATAATCATATAATCAATAATCAGACCTTACTGGGCAGACCAGACACCCCGCAGTCAGTGAAGCTTAATCACCCGCAGCCAGTGAATGTCATACCCCAGCTAAGGTTTTAATCCATCCATAATAATACAACATGTCTTAAATTAATATTAAAATAAACCTTCCACCACAGCGTTTTGTTCCGTCTACTCTCCAGGCCATAGGCGAATTTTTTTCTTTAGCTTCTACTATGTTTCTTAAATTTCCAATGGGGCATTGGAAATTTAAGAGAATCTGTATTAATTCATTATCTAATATGTTCATGATTTTGTAAGTTCCTTTAAATTTTGCTGTTAGTTTGTCATGTCGCCTATGGTCTTGATTTACATAAACAGTGTCACCTATGCTATAACTTATGTTATCTCTACGCGTTTGGTCAAAACGGTCTTTGAATTTCTCGGCAACAATTTTAAGACGTTGATGTGCTAACTGACGATCGGCCGTCGAATAATATATTATAATCTTGTATTACCTCATCTAATCTAGCTTGTATACACGGGAGGTTCGAGTTTCTGCCAATAAGCAGCCTAATAGGTAAAAAGCCGGTTGATTGCTGTACAGTAGTGTTTAAGGACAATTGGACTTTCCACAAAACGCTCGGCCAGTCTGACACAGTACAAGAAATGCTTATCATGTTTGTTATTGAGGATACGTACCGTTCGACTTGGCCGTTCCCGCGCGAGGTACCGGTTGCTATCATAATGATGCCTAGTTTGCCACTCATCAAATAATTGTCGCAACTGTCTTGAACAAAAATTTATTCCACGATCGGTTATTATTAAGGATAGTGTGCCGTAGTCCGTAAGAGAACTTCGTAAAATCTCGACTAGTTCCTCAGCACCCATTGTTTTCAAAGGTTTTAATACGCAAAATTGTGTAAACCCGTCAATGATGATGAGCAAATGTTTATGACCATCGTTAGACCGTGGAAAAGGGCCTGTACAGTCCAAATGAACTGTATGAAAAGGGACTGGGGTTTTTTTCTATTGGATTCAGCATTCCTTGTTTTGGTCCATGATGAATTTTCTTTTCGACACAAACTAGGCAATGTGCTATAATTTTTTGATAAATTTTGACATGCCCGGAAACCAAAAGTACTCTGATAATTTATGGTATGTTTTCCCAAAACCCACATGGCAATTCTCATTATGGAACAAATAAAGAATGTCAAGCCTACTCCCTTTTGGCACAAACAACTTAGTCGCAGACATTGAGTCGTTTTTATAATATAATCGATTATTTTGAACTATATATTGATTACTATCCAAGTCGCCCGTCAGAACCTTTTCTATAAGGGTTTGAGTTTCAGAATCCCTATCTTGAGCTACCTTTAACCAAGATCGTGGCAAGTCTATTGGGTTGATTGAAGCATTTTGAGGAGGGTTGGAGAAAACAGCTACATTTTGGAAAGAACTTAAGTTTGGTTCTGGTTTTTTTGTAATCTACGTGACCGACGTATTGGCCTTTCCTATATATAGTTTCAAAAAAAAGCGCAGCAAGCGTCTCCAATTCATAAGGATGGTAACGGGATTCGCAGGGACTTGTTCTTTTGCTATATTATGCAACTACCCGATTTAATTACTCATTTTTTTGCAATAGTATAGCACCAAATCCTATAGCACAAGCATCTGTATGTAATTCTGTTTGTAAGTCTGGGTTAAAGATTGATAATAAAGGTTCCCTTGTCAAATGATTCAAAACATAATCACGAACCATTTAAATGCGGTACCCCGTAGGGCCTTACCGGCTGTGGCAGCTTGCTGGATGCTGGTCCACTTGAATTCAGCGCCAAGTTTCTCTATATTCCAACACCAAACCTCAGCACCATTATCGCTTTTCTCTGGGTCGAAGATAGGCAAGGCGATGTCATCGGAGCGCCGATTTGAGGTTATTGCTTTGGATGGCTTTCACCAGACCTTCGCGTAATTGGGACGGCTCCATAACCTGAACATAAACAGATATGTTATAATGGACAAATTGGGCCGATATCCCACTTCTGATGTTAGAATAAAATAATGGAAGTGTTAAAATAAAAGAATAAAAACAACAATACAGAGCAAATAATTAATTCTACATTAAGTATATATATACCATTATATATATATTAATATAGGTATTATATATTATTATAGTACATATATTATAAACCACTGATAATAACATTTATATATATATATATAGATACATATATACAGTACATATATATTATGTACATTATATACTCAAAGAATATTATAATAGAATACTGAAATGAAAGTACTTTGTTCAGGAAACATATATTTTAATTTAATATTTCATAACAACTAAGTATATATTATTATACATATATAAATATAAAGATCTACATATTTACTGATTAGAAATAGCCTCTCATAGTTATCATCATAGTTATACTTATCTTTTATTTTCTTCGGGAGCTCCGTACCAGTCAACGGTTCAAGCCAAAGTGCCCTCCATGAAGTCGGAACACTCGCTTTTATAAGCGGTGACAAACAAGTATGATTCATGTTTC
The DNA here is from genome assembly GCA_950381575.1 of Plusia festucae. Classification (NCBI taxonomy): domain Eukaryota; kingdom Metazoa; phylum Arthropoda; class Insecta; order Lepidoptera; family Noctuidae; genus Plusia; species Plusia festucae. Next base: position 29,948 of record CATNUI010000006.1, on the reverse strand, counting down.
CATAAACAATGACAAGCAAACATGAATCATACTTACACTTTTAAAATGATGTTATTTACTATACTTTTACTGCATTTAATTTAAAAATTAATTGTTACTTTGTATTACAACACGAAATACGTTGTATTGTAAATAATCATCGGTATAAATCTAACACGGGCAAGCATAGTTTACGGGCCTTTAGTTCGGAGTGGTTGTCCCATATGGACAGCGCAGCTCCGACCTTGCCCCCTATCTTGCTGCCGTCTGTAAAAATACGGCGCGTCTGCACGTTGTGCCGGTCTACCAGGCTCTGGTCATCCAAACTTTGGAATACCAGTTCCGGCCGTCGAGCTGGGTGCGGCAATTCCGCGAAGTCCACCACACGCTCAACCTCCCGGTCTCCTAGCACCAGCCGAGATGACCCCTTGCGCGCTTCATACAGAGCTGCTGCTTCTTGAATGCGCAAATCCAAGGGAAGTATCCCGGCCAGTATGAGGGCCGAGTTTAGGGAGACTGTGCGGTAGGACTTGCAGATTTTTTGTGCCACACCCCTTTGCACCGTACCAAGGAGCTTCCTGACCCCGATCTTCTTGGACGCGGGTGCCCATGCTGCCGCTGCGTACATGACGACGGGCTCCACCACCGCCGTGTACAAGGTGCGAATCACCTCCGGGTGCAGCCCCCAGCTGATCTTCGCTGTGCGTTGGAGCTGCTTATAGATGTTTAGGGCCTTCCGACAGACGTTGGCGACATGACTGTTGAACGTCAGTTTGTCGTCAATGGTCAGCCCTAAAATCTTTATTTCCCGGGACATGCCAATATCGACCCCACCCATCCTTAGAATCGGGGTGTCATAAACAAGCTTACGTGTAAGCAACATCGCTTTGGTTTTATGCGGAGCAAATTTAAGCTTGTTTCGAACACCCCAACTCCGAACGAGTTCGAGGGCGACATTGGCATGTCTTTGCACCTCCAACGCAGTATACCCGGCGAAAAGCAGAACCACGTCGTCGGCGAACGCTTGGCAGCGGACTCCTTCCGCGTCCAGCAGTTTAAGGAGGGAATCTAGGAGGAGGTTCCAGAGGATCGGTCCACCAATCGACCCCTGGACGCAACCCTTTTGGGTCACGCGGGCGTGCTCGACTCCCGCATATCGCAGCTTTACGCATCTGCCGTCTAGGTAACTGTCCAGTAGTCTCCTGAGATTGACCGGACACTGTTCCTCAGCCAGTCTGACCCTAATGGCCGGCCACCATGCACTGTCAAAGGCTCCCTCTATATCCAGTGAAACGAGCGTTACTAGCTTTTTTTTTTGCTTCTATTTCCGCTTTGATTTCGTTCACCAGAGTATAGAGGGAGTCCTCTGTGCTTTTTTGTGGCATAAAGCCAAACTGGCGAGTACTCAGTCGCGGTACCAGGTACCACTGGAGCCTTGTTACTACCATTTTTTCCAGGACTTTACCGAGGACAGGTAGCAGGCCGATTGGCCTGTACGACTTTGTCGATCGGTAGTCGTCCTTACCCGGCTTCCTCAGCACTACCACCGTGGCCTCCTTCCAAGCCTTTGGAAAGTGGCCAAGGCTGAGGCATTTGTTGGCCAGGGCAAGGAACGATTCGGAGTCCTGGAAAATGGCTTGACGGCAGATGTCGGCTGTAAAGCCGTCTGCTCCTGGCGCCTTCCTGGGGTTAAAAGCTAGGACCGAGGACTTCAGCTCGTGCGCTGCAAACGGCGGGTCATGTATCTCACCATGGGCCCGCTCGTTTACCCGCTTCGAGAGATGCCTGATAGCCCTCTGGTCCTCGCTGTCTTCACCTTCCAGATCTTCTGGGTAAAAGGTTTCCGCCAGAAAGGCAGCCGAGTCAGCGGGGTCGAGAGCTACGCCGTCTCGCAGCAGAGCGACGTCCTCCTGTCGCTTTATGGTTCGACCTATCGGTTAGGTTAGGTTAGGTTAGGTTAGGTTAGGTTAGGTTAGGTTAGGTTTTTTTTTTTTTTTTTTTTTTTTATAGGCTTGGATGCCAGTTATCCCTCTGACATGGGGGTCAGAGTCCTTGGGCCTCCAGAACTAAAAATGCGGTTTATAAGTTTGGTGAAAAAATTTGTAAAGGGTAGGGAAGATTTTCAATTTATGTTGCAGGGAGTGTTTTTTGCGTGCACGTATAGCGTGTGCCTTGTGGTATACTGCTTTTATAACGAGTGTTCATGTTTTACCATGAACACCTTTTATGTGCGAGCCACTTTTCCTTATATAAGCAAACACCCTTATTGTGCAAGCCCCTTTTTGTTTGCTTGTTTGTGAGACACTCCGGTAACCCGCAATAATTTAGCAGAGCAGGGATCAGCAAGCTCCCGCCGAATTCTCCCATCCCCGTCGCGTCATCTACGTTTTCAAATGCAGTTTTATCGAACCACGGCGGCATGGTGATTGGGAAACACACTACTAATTTGCCCAGTTTCTGACGAAGCTGGGCCCAATTTATTTTGCTCCGAACTGTTTTTCTAGATTCCATGCCGTCGCGGCTCGAACCCCTCATTTTGGCATGATTTCTCGATGACGTGACTGGGCTGAGAAGACACCGCGAACGCCCCGCACTGCTCGTATGGTTGCGGTACTTCCTTGCTCTGTCCTCGAGGGAGCCCTCAGCAGTACGCTGTTTTTGCTCGAGCCAACGCGTCCCACCTGCGTCGGACGGGGCATACCATGCTAAAAGCCATGTGCCCCGTTTCTTCTAAGTTTGCTGTGAGGCAGTTACAGCAGGTGGGAGTAGCGTTGGCGAGTTTGTCAGCGCAGGTACTACGCTGGTGAGGGCCCCCACAGTATCCGCATCTTTCTATTGTTTGTATGCAGAGGCGTCTGCTGTGGCCGTACCCCAGACACATCGAGCATTGGACCAGCGGTGACTGGTCCTCCACCCGGATGAGCTGGAGGTCGACATACACCTCAGACGCCTCTACTAACCTGTTCCAGAGGGAGGGTGATACTCTGGCGACCACGTGTGACATGAGGGCATTCCGTGCTTTTTTCCGGAATTTGATTTCCACCCGATCGTCACCAGCCGGGAGGTCGCGGAACAACCTCTTGTTTTGGATCCTCAGGAATTCTACGATGTCCTCATCCTTATGGAAGGTGAGGACATCCCTGAGGATGACGAGGGGGTCCTGGTTCATCACCTCTTGGACTACGAGCTGCTGGTCTGCAGACTCGATCCTGGTCCGGACCCTATTCCGCTCCTCCTCAGTTCTACAGCTGATGACGATCTTCTGGTCTTTCGCCTTCCGGACACGGTCAATCCTGATGCCCCCAGTCTTTGCGTCGATCGCCTTTCGCACCCTCCCCAAGACCTCCTCCCCTGTCTCTATTTCATCCCTGGACGTGACCACTACTGAATGCAGTGCGGTCGGCTCCGGGCGTCTTCGCCCCTTTGCCGCCACACTCGCATATGTAGCCACCTCCAGGGACTCCCTCTTCTCTTGAAGAGCCATCCTCAGTTCATCCGCCTTCTCGTTGCTCTCCTTCATTAGCTGGCTGTGTTCAGCCAATGAAGAGAGCAACTGAGAAACCCCGGTTTGGCAAGCCACCACTACCTTTTCCTCTTCCCGTGGCTGCGGGTCCCCCATGTTTTCCGCCATATCTGCACTGCAAGGTGCTGGCGGGGGTGAACACATGGGTTTCCCGGTTTTGGTCTCCTTGATAAGGTGGTACAGCCCATCGATGGCCTGGATGACGGAAGCCTTTATGTCTGTCTTCAAATTTCTGGATGCGTTGAGAGCTATTTTGGCTTTCGTCACCCATGCCCTCGCCTCTTGTAACTTAATATTAGGCTGCACCACGCTGACCGAGGTCTCCTCAGGAAAGAGGACCCTGCCCGTCTCCTGCTCCCCCATGTCCCTCCGGACTTTCGTCTGGGTACGGAAAGCGCTGGACTTCTGCACTAGTTTGGGGGGAGTGGTTGGCGGGGAGGGGTCAGTAGACCGTTTGGCGGGGGTATGGAACATTTTAACGCGAGGAATGAGATGCCCTGGGAATGTGGGAGGAAACCTTATAGCCTAACCCAACCAATATATTAAATGTAAGTTTGTAGAAGTTGTAAATACAGTCACTATAACTAAATCTTGTATAAGTTGTAAAATTGTAAATATAAAATAGAATAAAATGTGTGTATAAATTGGACTAAAATTAAAATTTACTAAAAATTTGGTCGAGGCGATAATGATCGTTTTATTGGCGAATTTTTTCACGCTGGTCTGTTGTAAGGGTCGCGGTTGATCAGCCCTGCAGCCGATTTAGAAGGAAAACACTTCTTGCAATGCAAGAAGTGTCCAAAACCGGCTTAAAGTATTCAATTTAGAGTACCTGCTGAACAAATACGTGTGCCTAAACAAGGTCTCGAGGCCAAGACCACAGAGACTTAAATTTAAGGACAGAACAGTCTTTTACGAATGCAGCAACACAAACCGCAGCTCTCTAGCCCTATCGGTTCCGGAGATATGGCCCGTCAAAGTTGGTAAGTACCAAAAACGGGACGGGAAAAAACCTCCGGAATCTATATGCCCAATGAGATTAGGGTGGGTGGGCGGGCGAGAACCTGAATTTTTTCGCGTCTCCTGGTGATCGGAGCACCACGTGAGTGGTATCGGCGGATCGGGCTCGACGCCCTCTATCCAACGACGGGAAAAACGAATGGTATCCGGGAAGAAATTTTCCGGGAAAACCGCGAAAAACAGTAAAAATTTTCGAAAAAATAATTTATTTAAAAAATTTTGTATAGTCACACCCTACGTGTGCTATATCGTTGAGTAGGTCTTTAAGAGACCTTTAATTTGAATATAATATTGGCTAGTTTTGGAAAATGAATTTACTTAGAAAATGTTTTTAATGAATTTTAATAAGATTTTTTGTGAAAAATTTGAAAATTATTGAAATTTAATAACCAAATGGGGTGTCGTTAGAAAGATCTCGTCGAGATCTACGCGTCAACGCAAAAATCAAGAAAATCCACCAATAAACAGCAGAGTTATAACTAATTAAAAATATACACAATTAAAAAATATCAATTTTCATGAAAATTATGAAAATGTTATGGTTTTTCCGCGTGTAAAAGCGCGGAACGTTATTAAAAAGTCAAAAAGAAATTGTGTACAAAGAAAACCCGACCAAAATCGAACAAATAACAAAAAAGTTGTCAACCGGTTAGGTTAGGTTTTTTTTTTTTTTTTTTTTTTTTTTTTGTGGTGATGAATATCGCACGCCACTCTTTGACATTTGCCTATCAAAGACGTTGCTGATCGGTTTTTAATTTTAGTACAATTTTCATTGCTTTTTGAATCGGATTAGTTTTACTGCCATTATAATTATATTACATTTGTTTATGTTACTGTGTATTTTACATTTATTTATTTTGCTTATATAAGAATTTCTGTATTTTCTGCTTTTGTTTTTCTTTTTTGCATAATGCTCTTTTTATGCATGTTCCATTTGCAGTGCATCTTTTAGTTCTTTTATTGCATATCGCTTTTTATGCGTTTTGTGGTTTTCGCTTTTATGTATGTTTCATTTATTATATCCTATTTTCTAAGCCCTAGCTGTAGCGCATAGTTTAGCTCATTCATATCAGTAATTTTGCTTTTCCATCTTATGCATCGTTCCATCTGCAAGAGGTATATACTTCAATATATAGTCTTACAGCTTTTCTTTATTTACTTACCCTTTTCTATCATATTACTAACAGTGAATATCATGCTTCTCAACCATGGCCCAGAATAACGTTTCTTAAAATTAGTATGATTTTGCTTAATTTTTCGAGACCACTTCGCACCGCGATATACAGACCCGAAGAAGTTTCTTATTATTATTTTAAAAAGTGAGACAGCTTTATTTTTAACCTGCGTAAGAACCCGCTGCTTGTTGCTGCCCGCATATATTATTCCAGGGTTGCTTTTACTAGGACACCTGACTTGTGTTTGTTTTTGTGTTTTTGTGTGTTTATGTGTGTTTTTGTTTGTTGTGTGTTTTTGCGTGTTTTTGTTTGTTGTGTGTTTTTTGTGCTTTGTGTTGTGTTTTATGCGCTTTGTTGTGTGTGTTGCTTTACAGACCTGCTTAGGGCTAATATATTTAACTTCTCTCAATTGTTCCATCTTCATATGAAGCTGGTGCCAATTTGATGTCCTGGTCATTACATTTTGCCTGGTCATGTGTTTTATGAATGTGTCTTTGTTTTTAGTGTGGCGTCGGTGTCTTTTTTGTTGGACTCTAGGTTTTCGGTTGCTGTCTCTCTCTTTTTTCATCACAGTGTCCTCAGGAATATGCAACAGTGGATCGTGCGATTGCATCCCACCGCCTCCGCGTTGGGCAGTCCAGGTCGAAGGAGTCGTGGTCTGTCACATCCTTTTTCTCTTCACTGCAGTTTTTGCATATTGCTGCTTTTCCAGCCTGTCGATGAGGACAGTCAGTCCGAAGGTGGCCAGGGTCACAGCAATACGAACAAAGGTCCCCCTTTTCTGTACACAGCTTTCTCCCGTGACCGAAGCCGAGACACCTCGTGCATTGGATCAGAGGACTTTGATCCACAACTCTGACCCTCTGCAGATCTACGTGTGCTCGGCCGGCTGTTATCAGGCGCTGCCATACTGGGGGCGAGACCTGCACCACCACATGGTTTTCGAGGAGGTTTCTTGATCGCTTCCTGTATTTCACCGAGACCCTGACGTCCTCCGCACTGATGTCGCGCAGCAAATGTGCATTCTGTTTTGTGACCGCCTTGATGATGTCATCGTCCGTGTTGTATTTCATCACGTCCAATAACACCACCAAGGGGTCCCGGTTCACTGCGTCTTCAACGACGAAGCGTTCGGCTGTCCCACCCAGTCGGTCCTTGACCGCTTGCAGCTCCACCTTGCTGTGGCACCCCACTATCACCTTTTGATCCCCTGCTTTTCTTACTTTATCGATACGTATGCCATTTTCTTTCGCATCCACTGCAGCTCTAATCATGTCCACAAGATTGCTACTTGTGTCAATCGGCTCTGTGGACTTAACTATGATAGAGTGCATGGGCTTTGGTAGGGCTGTGGCCATTCCAGCCGCTACCCTGGCATACGTATTTTTAGAGGGGATCTCCGTTACGCTCGTGTGGCTGGTCTCCTCCAGAACTTTTGTGTTCTTTTCCAGAGCCTTTTTTAGTTCTCCGGCTGTGTTGTTGCTGTCTCTCATCAGCTTCGAGTGCTCTGCTAATGAGGATAGCAATTGGGAGACCTGCGCTCTTCCCGACTCGATCCTTTGTTCATCCTCCCTTTGCTCCTTTTCCTTCCATAGCTGTGGGTCATACTCGTCTTCCCTCTCCACACGAGTTGACGCGGGTAATGAAGAAGGTGCGGATTTGTGAACCTCCTCCCCCTTCACAAGCTGGTAGAGCCTGTCGATGGCCTGTGTGACGTCCGCTTTTATATCAGTTTTTAAATTTCTTGACGCATTCAGAGCAGTCTTAGCCTTCGTCACCCAGGCCCTCGCCTCCTTGACTCTGTCAGCTCGCGCAGTGGTCGGGATTATTTTAACCGCCTCCGGCAGAGATTGAGGTGCTGGTGTCTCCCTCGAAGACGCGTCTGCGCACTGTGGAGCAACCGAGCATTCCTCTGGAAAGAGGACTCTGCCAGCCTCCCACTCTCCTATGCTCCTCCTGACATTAGTTTGGGGCTTGGTAACCGTTGCCGTTCGGTTTACCTTTGTAGGAGAGGTTGGCTGATGTGTTAGGGCGGTTATCTTTTTAGGGGTATGGAACATGGTTGGAGATTCAGGGATTCCACGAGATATTCTTTAGAACCTAGGCTAACCCTAACCTAACAGTAATTATTAATTCGTAAGATTGTAAAAGTTGTAAATTCGGTATAAAATTGTAAAAATTGTATATAGTAAATTTAAAATTGTATAATATGATTTAAAATAGGGATAATTGTATAAATAATAAAATTAAATTAAATTTTTGTGATTTGTAAATTATTTAAAATGTTTATGGCGTATTCTACTCGCCAGACTGCTGCGGGCCCAACTTCCACAATCCAACGATGCGAATACGATCAGTGTCCAGGACGAAATCTTCCGGGAAAATCGAGAACACAATAAAATTTTTGAAAATTTTTAATTATTTTCTAAAAATTTTATTGGTACACCCAGCGTGTGGTACACTGTTAGGTAGGCCTTGAAGAGACCTTCAATCTGAATTAGATATTAAACAGTTTATTAAAGATGGTTATTGAATACGGGAATTTAAGAAAAATTTTTATGTTTTTAGAGAATAAATATAGTAAATATTAAAATTTTGAAATCAAAGTGAGTATCGTTGAAAAGTTCTTGATGAGACCTAAACGTCAGTGGAGAAACTAAAGGAATCCGCCAATAAACAAAAAAGTTATACGCCGTCAAAATTATTATAAAAGTAAAATATATATTTTCACGAAAATTGTGAAAAAGTTATAAATTTTTCACGTGTGTTTGACAACTCACGGTATAGGTAAATTCTTAAGCTACCCGACGACACCAGAACGAAGTCTGTAGGTCAGCCGGTTCCAGAGATATCGCCTCCCAAGTCAGATGAAACACAAATATATGGGGGCAAAAGTCTCCGGAATTGATATGCCTGATCACAAATGGGTGGGTGGGCGGGCCAGAAACAAATTTTTTCACGTTTTCCTGGTGGTCGGAGCACCACGTGAGTGGTGTCGGCAGATCGGGCTCGACGCCCTCTATCCAACGACGGGAATAACGGATGGTATCCGGGAACAAATTTTCCGGGAAAACCGCGAAAAACAGGAAAAATTTCGGAAAAATCTAATTATTTAAAAAATTTTGTATAGACACACCCTACGTGTGCTATATCGTTGAATAGGTCTTTAAGAGACCTTTAATTAGAATATAATATTGGCTAGTTTTAGAAAAAGAATTTACTTAGAAAATGTTTTAAATGAATTTTTATGTGATTTTTTATAAAAAATTTGAAAATATATAAACTTTAAGTGCCAAATGGGGTGTCGTTAGAAAGATCTCGTCGAGATCTACGCGTCAACGCAAAAATCAAGAAAATCCGATAATAAGCAGCAGAGTTATAAATGGATAAAATATACACAATTAAAAAATATCAATTTTCATGAAAATTATGAAAATGTTAAAGTTTTTCCGCGTGTAAAAGCGCGGAACGTTATAGTATAGTCAAAAAGAAACTGTGTATAAAGAAAACCCGACCAAAATCAAGCAATTAACAAAAAAGTTGTCGAACGTTCTTTGTAATATGTGTCGGGGTTAGGTGGATTTGATGTACTTGTGGACTATCTCAATACAAATGTATGAGAAAACAAGTAACTAATTTTTTCACGTTCTCCTGGTGGTCGGAGCACCACGTGAGTGGTGTCGGCAGATTGGGCTCGACGCCCTCTATCCAACGACGGGAATAACGGATGGTATCCGGGAACAAATTTTCCGGGAAAACCGCGAAAAACAGGAAAAATTTCGGAAAAATCTAATTATTTAAAAAATTTTGTATAGACACACCCTACGTGTGCTATATCGTTGAATAGGTCTTTAAGAGACCTTTAATTAGAATATAATATTGGCTAGTTTTAGAAAAAGAATTTACTTAGAAAATGTTTTAAATGAATTTTTATGTGATTTTTTATAAAAAATTTGAAAATATATAAACTTTAAGTGCCAAATGGGGTGTCGTTAGAAAGATCTCGTCGAGATCTACGCGTCAACGCAAAAATCAAGAAAATCCGATAATAAGCAGCAGAGTTATAAATGGATAAAATATACACAATTAAAAAATATCAATTTTCATGAAAATTATGAAAATGTTAAAGTTTTTCCGCGTGTAAAAGCGCGGAACGTTATAGTATAGTCAAAAAGAAACTGTGTATAAAGAAAACCCGACCAAAATCAAGCAATTAACAAAAAAGTTGTCGAACGGTTAGGTTAGGTTAGGTTAGGTTAGGTTAGGTTAGGTTAGGTTAGGTTAGGTTAGGTTAGGTTAGGTTAGGTTAGGTTAGGTTAGGTTAGGTTAGGTTAGGTTAGGTTAGGTTAGGTTAGGTTAGGTTAGGTTAGGTTAGGTTAGGTTAGGTTAGGTTAGGTTAGGTTAGGTTAGGTTAGGTTAGGTTAGGTTAGGTTAGGTTAGGTTAGGTTAGGTTAGGTTAGGTTAGGTTAGGTTAGGTTAGGTTAGGTTAGGTTAGGTTAGGTTAGGTTAGGTTAGGTTAGGTTAGGTTAGGTTAGGTTAGGTTAGGTTAGGTTAGGTTAGGTTAGGTTAGGTTAGGTTAGGTTAGGTTAGGTTAGGTTAGGTTAGGTTAGGTTAGGTTAGGTTAGGTTAGGTTAGGTTAGGTTAGGTTAGGTTAGGTTAGGTTAGGTTAGGTTAGGTTAGGTTAGGTTAGGTTAGGTTAGGTTAGGTTAGGTTAGGTTAGGTTAGGTTAGGTTTTTTTTTTTTTTTTTTTTTTTTTTTTTTTTTTTTTGTCTCTCGCCACTCTCTGACTTGATCAGAGCCGTTTCATATCTTTTGTTTGTTGCAGGTGTGTCGTCGTCAGTGTCCGAGGGAAGTCACCAGATATTGTGGTTTCCTGTTTATTTTGTCTATTGTTTTATGTGTTTTCGTATATATATATGTGTGTGTATTGATGTGTATTGTGTGTGTGTATTATATAGTTTAGATATATATATATATATTCCTTCTCATTTCCATTCCCATGAAAGGTACATGTAGTAAAAACTACATGCTTTTCATCCAACTTCATGATTTTACGTTGCTTCCTTTTTTTTTTTTTTTTTTTTTTTTTTTTTTTTTTTTATTATATATGATTATTTATTTATTCCTCTCTATAACTCTGGCAACGACACTCCTGCCAAACTTAACAAACGCGTTGCGGGTCTTTTTGTTGCTCATGACTGCTGCTAGGGTTCCCTCCTCCACTTTTACATCCAGCAGCTGTTCCAGATCGCGGCGAGGCACTGTATGGTTAGGTTAGGTTAGGTTAGGTTAGGTTAGGTTAGGTTAGGTTAGGTTAGGTTAGGTTAGGTTTTTTTTTTTTTTTTTTCTATTAAGCTTAGCTCGAAAGGGAGGTAACACTAAGTATATGTCTGCGCACCCTTTCAGAGTTAATGGGATTTGGGGTGGTATGGGAGAGAATGGTGGGAGGGATGTTTGCGTTTGGGTATAGTTTTAATAGATACATAATAATATATATATATGTAAATGTAAATATATAAAATAAAACAAGTTGTTATCCACAAATGTAAAACAGATGTGGCGGCGAAGTGTTTTGTAGTTTTTTTTTTTTGTATTTTAGTTATTTATTTTAATCGAAGACATGTTGTGATTAAAGTTGTGTTCAATTTACAACTTGGGCAAAAGACAAACTTAACAATAAAAACTTAACAATAAAATGTACATTTACATTCACAGTTACAGAGTAAACTAAGTGAGCGGATTGTTACCACGTTAATTCTGTATATTTTTTTGCAGAATTTCTTTTTTTTTTTTTTTTTGTTTTTTTTTTTTTTTTTTCTTTTATCCTTCTTTTTGTATTTTCTTATATTTTTTTACATAATTTGTGAATATTTTTTTTGCATTTTTTGTTCATTTTTTGTTAATTTACTCACTTTACAAGCAAACATCTTAAATCAAGGGCTTAATACTATGTACGTAATAAAAAGAATAACTTGAAGACACAAATAACACTTAACAAGATAAGGTAATAATACACATGAAAACCTAAGTCTAGTTAGAGGAACATGAATGCAAACAAAGTAAATTGTAAATCGTATAGGTTGTATAAGTATAAGTGTAACTATTGTAATATTCTTTTTGTATTTTCCTTACTTTTTTTGACATTTTTTGCCATCATTTTCCCCAACTATATGTATTTGTTTATGTATTTTGCGCAATTTCCAAAATACACATGAAACCTAAGTCTGGTAAAAGAAAAATAAATGCAAAAAGTAAATTGTAAACTTTATAGTAAGTATAGTATATAAATAAGTGTGTATCGATTCTAATATTCTTTTTGTATTTTCTAATGATTTTTTACATATTTTGCCATCACTTTTCTCAACCATATGTATTTGTTTATGTATTTTGGCACAATTTCTAAAGATAGTGTCAATTTGAAATCAGTTACATTAATACAATGCCGGCAATAATATATGACATGACAAAGATAAGCATCAACATAACACTGCGTGAACAATCGTGCCTATTAGATTATGAGCTTCGTTTAAATGTTCGTTATAAAACTTTATACTAAATATTTGTTTATCTTGGTCATTTTAAGAGATAAGTATGGTAGCTATGAAGGTTATTATCAAACCAGTGAGTATGGTCGCTATACCTACAATGCCAACTGAGCATGTATTATATATGAACATATGCCATACGTAAATAAGTGATACCTAATAGCTGTTTGTTTATGTCCCTATACATGGCAACCCATAACAAGTGTCAGTTTGGAATGCAAAAAGTACACGATAACAATAATATATCTAATTCATATTATATAATTTAAGTGTAGGTACAATGCTCGACTACTCCATTAGTGGGCCGTAATCAATTCGGTTTCTAATATTTGAGATAAGGGAGGTCAAGCGAGGGCAGTGAGTGGATGTTGCGCTGTGTTGAGTGTTTGTGCTTTTGTTGTGTTGTGTGTTATGTAATGTACAGTTATGGCAGTTAGCGGCGGTGGTTTTTGTTTTGTCTGGGCAATTTTTGTATAGGTGTGTGGATGATGAGCAGTGTGAGCAGGCTATTTTGTCATTTGTACAGTGTTTTTTAGTGTGACCGAGTTGAAGGCACGAGTAGCACTGCAAGAGGGGTATATACTCCTCTGCGTGTACCCGCTGGTGGTCAATGTTTAGTTGTCGACTTTTTATTATAGTTCTCCACAGACGAGGAGCGACCAAGAAAACGGCGTTATATAGTTTGTCGCTCTTATTCGCTCTCTTAAACCGAAACGTTAGGTCCCCCGGCTCAACCTCGACGCCAAAGTTGTTTTGGTTGACGATGACCTGCGTCAACTCTTCGCAAGAAATGTCGGCCGACACGCCCTTGAGAATAATCATAGGCCTAAGCCTTCGGCACGGCTCCGCCGTTATGGCGCACTCAGCCAGCTTGATCTTCTCAAGAGCGACGTCGCGGTGTTCTTCGCTATCGAATTCAACCCTGATTTTATTATTAGACACAAACTTAACATCCGCGGGAGAGAATTTTGTGTCTTTGAAAGACACCCCGGCTCTAAAAGCTTGTAGCGTGTCTCGCGGCCCGGCAACCGCATTCCTAGGCGAGACGATAAGGGCCGGTTTAGTGCGAGGGGCAGGGGAGGGTGCGGGCGGCGGGGCGCTCGCCCGCGCGGCGCTGGCAACGGTGGCGTAGCTCGGTCGAGCCGAGGGGAGAGCGGGGCAAAGTGAACGAGACAATGCTGTTATCTCGGACTTGATCACCCCTTTCAAATCCGAAACAATGCCATCTTTGAGCTCGGTGAGAGGTTGGTCAGAGGGAGAAGTCGCGACCTGAGATTCCATCCGAGTAGTGGCGGTCTGCCTACTAATAACCCCCACCTCGTTAAAGATCTCGATGATTTTTAGCTTACTGTCGCGGCTCACGCTCCTACCCGTAGTAAGGAGTTTGCGCGCTTCATCTAGTTTCGCGCTTAAAAACTTAAAAAAGTTAAAGCGCGCTGGTTTGTCCGCGGGCAGTATGTCCGAGGCCAACATCGTCAGGTTCATGCCCCCCTCATCGTCTGAGTCTAACTCGCTATGCGAGTCAAACATTATATATATGTACCTACTATAAATATCTATAAAGAAGCTAAAATACAATCAATAACAAAATATAATCAATAAAAATACAATCAATAAAATACAATTAAATAAAAACAGGTAAAGTAATAACAATAATAAAACACGTAACACGAAATAAAAACCTATCTAAAACTTATAAAATAAAATACGCTAACTGTCCACCCAGGGGCCCCAAATCTATTTAGCGATAACAGTGTTGCTCGCATATGTGTGGGGGAACTAGGTGTTACGTAATAACATAAGTAGGTAAGTCGGCACGCCCGGCGTCGCAAGAAGCCGCAGCGACGCGGGAGAATGACCCCTACTCCGTAGGGAATAGCGCTCAAAATCCCGGATCACGCGAAACTTCACGCGAAGACGAAAGCCCGGTACCTCAGGCTAGGCAAGGTAGCCTTCAACTGTTCACAGCCAGAGCCTAAATCTATTGGCAATTAAACAAATCTAAAATTTTAATGATATTATCAAAGTGAAGGGGGAGGGGAACGGACCCGCGAGGGGTGTTCCCGAGGGTCAAATCCAATAATTCTTCGTCACCTACGGTGACGAAGAATTCGCTGGACCCCTCGTATTTCCCGTAGGACTCACCGTTTACGAGATACCGGGTATGACGCAATAAATGTAAATAAAATATGGAAATTAACGGCTAATTTTGACAAATGAAAAGTTAAATATCTCGTAAACTACTGATTGTACTGAAATGAAACTTTACAGGAAATAGTTTTAGGCTACTAGCTCCCTAGATTAACAATCAAAAACGACGTGAGACAAACCCCTAATTAGCGTGTTAACGTAATAAAATTACGTAAACAGCAAAACAAACTTGTATTTGCGATTGGTTTGAATGCCGCGTGTCACTGAAACTACAATAACTAAGTGTCTATAGGCTGTAAAAATATGGTTGAGGTGTCAAAATGTAGGTCTTGAATTGGGCTATTGAAGACTGGTCACTGCATACCACCTTGCCACATAGCAAGTTGGTCAAACTGGGTCTTGAAGTTATGTTTATAAAAAATTTACCTGAATTGCTCAGTTTACGGTTAAATGGGTGAAGTTAGGTGTAAAGTCTGATCGGGGCTGTCTTGATAAACGTCTAGGTCACCTGCAGGCACCCCCAGACTGAGCCGCACTCCTCAGGTTCCGGAGAAAACCTCGATGTATGAGGACAGTTTTTCCTCAATATCTTCACGGATCCTGGGCCTAAGGAAGGCAGACTTGGTAGGCAGTTGGGGGGTTCCAAGGCGCGTCGATAGACACCAAAAACGTAGGGGGTGACCACTCAAAATTCCGAGCGCCAGCCAGAAAACTGTATTTTCGGCGGCGTCAGCGGGTTTTGAGGAGTTATAAGTCCAGAAGGCACGTCGTCACACACACAAACAACTATCAATCACTCGCGCGGCACAAAGACCTGTATTTTGGTACAAAATTGAGCGTTTTAGCGTAACTTTGCGATTTTTAACGATTTTAACACGGGAGCGAAGTGAAAAACGGTGTTCTCTCGAGCGCTCGAGTGCCGCCGATTGGTTAGGTTAGGTTAGGTTAGGTTAGGTTAGGTTAGGTTAGGTTAGGTTAGGTTAGGTTAGGTTAGGTTAGGTTAGGTTAGGTTAGGTTAGGTTAGGTTAGGTTAGGTTAGGTTAGGTTAGGTTAGGTTAGGTTAGGTTAGGTTAGGTTAGGTTAGGTTAGGTTAGGTTAGGTTAGGTTAGGTTAGGTTAGGTTAGGTTAGGTTAGGTTAGGTTAGGTTAGGTTAGGTTAGGTTAGGTTAGGTTAGGTTAGGTTAGGTTAGGTTAGGTTAGGTTAGGTTAGGTTAGGTTAGGTTAGGTTAGGTTAGGTTAGGTTAGGTTAGGTTAGGTTAGGTTAGGTTAGGTTAGGTTAGGTTAGGTTAGGTTAGGTTAGGTTAGGTTAGGTTAGGTTAGGTTAGGTTAGGTTAGGTTAGGTTAGGTTAGGTTAGGTTAGGTTAGGTTAGGTTAGGTTAGGTTAGGTTAGGTTAGGTTAGGTTAGGTTAGGTTAGGTTAGGTTAGGTTAGGTTAGGTTAGGTTAGGTTAGGTTAGGTTAGGTTAGGTTAGGTTAGGTTAGGTTAGGTTAGGTTAGGTTAGGTTAGGTTAGGTTAGGTTAGGTTAGGTTAGGTTAGGTTAGGTTAGGTTAGGTTAGGTTAGGTTAGGTTAGGTTAGGTTAGGTTAGGTTAGGTTAGGTTAGGTTAGGTTAGGTTAGGTTAGGTTAGGTTAGGTTAGGTTAGGTTAGGTTAGGTTAGGTTAGGTTAGGTTAGGTTAGGTTAGGTTAGGTTAGGTTAGGTTAGGTTAGGTTAGGTTAGGTTAGGTTAGGTTAGGTTAGGTTAGGTTAGGTTAGGTTAGGTTAGGTTAGGTTAGGTTAGGTTAGGTTAGGTTAGGTTAGGTTAGGTTAGGTTAGGTTAGGTTAGGTTAGGTTAGGTTAGGTTAGGTTAGGTTAGGTTAGGTTAGGTTAGGTTAGGTTAGGTTAGGTTAGGTTAGGTTAGGTTAGGTTAGGTTAGGTTAGGTTAGGTTAGGTTAGGTTAGGTTAGGTTAGGTTAGGTTAGGTTAGGTTAGGTTAGGTTAGGTTAGGTTAGGTTAGGTTAGGTTAGGTTAGGTTAGGTTAGGTTAGGTTAGGTTAGGTTAGGTTAGGTTAGGTTAGGTTAGGTTAGGTTAGGTTAGGTTAGGTTAGGTTAGGTTAGGTTAGGTTAGGTTAGGTTAGGTTAGGTTAGGTTAGGTTAGGTTAGGTTAGGTTAGGTTAGGTTAGGTTAGGTTAGGTTAGGTTAGGTTAGGTTAGGTTAGGTTAGGTTAGGTTAGGTTAGGTTAGGTTAGGTTAGGTTAGGTTAGGTTAGGTTAGGTTAGGTTAGGTTAGGTTAGGTTAGGTTAGGTTAGGTTAGGTTAGGTTAGGTTAGGTTAGGTTAGGTTAGGTTAGGTTAGGTTAGGTTAGGTTAGGTTAGGTTAGGTTAGGTTAGGTTAGGTTAGGTTAGGTTAGGTTAGGTTAGGTTAGGTTAGGTTAGGTTAGGTTAGGTTAGGTTAGGTTAGGTTAGGTTAGGTTAGGTTAGGTTAGGTTAGGTTAGGTTAGGTTAGGTTAGGTTAGGTTAGGTTAGGTTAGGTTAGGTTAGGTTAGGTTAGGTTAGGTTAGGTTAGGTTAGGTTAGGTTAGGTTAGGTTAGGTTAGGTTAGGTTAGGTTAGGTTAGGTTAGGTTAGGTTAGGTTAGGTTAGGTTAGGTTAGGTTAGGTTAGGTTAGGTTAGGTTAGGTTAGGTTAGGTTAGGTTAGGTTAGGTTAGGTTAGGTTAGGTTAGGTTAGGTTAGGTTAGGTTAGGTTAGGTTAGGTTAGGTTAGGTTAGGTTAGGTTAGGTTAGGTTAGGTTAGGTTAGGTTAGGTTAGGTTAGGTTAGGTTAGGTTAGGTTAGGTTAGGTTAGGTTAGGTTAGGTTAGGTTAGGTTAGGTTAGGTTAGGTTAGGTTAGGTTAGGTTAGGTTAGGTTAGGTTAGGTTAGGTTAGGTTAGGTTAGGTTAGGTTAGGTTAGGTTAGGTTAGGTTAGGTTAGGTTAGGTTAGGTTAGGTTAGGTTAGGTTAGGTTAGGTTAGGTTAGGTTAGGTTAGGTTAGGTTAGGTTAGGTTAGGTTAGGTTAGGTTAGGTTAGGTTAGGTTAGGTTAGGTTAGGTTAGGTTAGGTTAGGTTAGGTTAGGTTAGGTTAGGTTAGGTTAGGTTAGGTTAGGTTAGGTTAGGTTAGGTTAGGTTAGGTTAGGTTAGGTTAGGTTAGGTTAGGTTAGGTTAGGTTAGGTTAGGTTAGGTTAGGTTAGGTTAGGTTAGGTTAGGTTAGGTTAGGTTAGGTTAGGTTAGGTTAGGTTAGGTTAGGTTAGGTTAGGTTAGGTTAGGTTAGGTTAGGTTAGGTTAGGTTAGGTTAGGTTAGGTTAGGTTAGGTTAGGTTAGGTTAGGTTAGGTTAGGTTAGGTTAGGTTAGGTTAGGTTAGGTTAGGTTAGGTTAGGTTAGGTTAGGTTAGGTTAGGTTAGGTTAGGTTAGGTTAGGTTAGGTTAGGTTAGGTTAGGTTAGGTTAGGTTAGGTTAGGTTAGGTTAGGTTAGGTTAGGTTAGGTTAGGTTAGGTTAGGTTAGGTTAGGTTAGGTTAGGTTAGGTTAGGTTAGGTTAGGTTAGGTTAGGTTAGGTTAGGTTAGGTTAGGTTAGGTTAGGTTAGGTTAGGTTAGGTTAGGTTAGGTTAGGTTAGGTTAGGTTAGGTTAGGTTAGGTTAGGTTAGGTTAGGTTAGGTTAGGTTAGGTTAGGTTAGGTTAGGTTAGGTTAGGTTAGGTTAGGTTAGGTTAGGTTAGGTTAGGTTAGGTTAGGTTAGGTTAGGTTAGGTTAGGTTAGGTTAGGTTAGGTTAGGTTAGGTTAGGTTAGGTTAGGTTAGGTTAGGTTAGGTTAGGTTAGGTTAGGTTAGGTTAGGTTAGGTTAGGTTAGGTTAGGTTAGGTTAGGTTAGGTTAGGTTAGGTTAGGTTAGGTTAGGTTAGGTTAGGTTAGGTTAGGTTAGGTTAGGTTAGGTTAGGTTAGGTTAGGTTAGGTTAGGTTAGGTTAGGTTAGGTTAGGTTAGGTTAGGTTAGGTTAGGTTAGGTTAGGTTAGGTTAGGTTAGGTTAGGTTAGGTTAGGTTAGGTTAGGTTAGGTTAGGTTAGGTTAGGTTAGGTTAGGTTAGGTTAGGTTAGGTTAGGTTAGGTTAGGTTAGGTTAGGTTAGGTTAGGTTAGGTTAGGTTAGGTTAGGTTAGGTTAGGTTAGGTTAGGTTAGGTTAGGTTAGGTTAGGTTAGGTTAGGTTAGGTTAGGTTAGGTTAGGTTAGGTTAGGTTAGGTTAGGTTAGGTTAGGTTAGGTTAGGTTAGGTTAGGTTAGGTTAGGTTAGGTTAGGTTAGGTTAGGTTAGGTTAGGTTAGGTTAGGTTAGGTTAGTTAGGTTAGGTTAGGTTAGGTTAGGTTAGGTTAGTTAGGTTAGGTTAGGTTAGGTTAGGTTAGGTTAGGTTAGGTTAGGTTAGGTTAGGTTAGGTTGTTAGGTTAGGTTAGGTTAGGTTAGGTTAGGTTAGGTTAGGTTAGGTTAGGTTAGGTTAGGTTAGGTTAGGTTAGGTTAGGTTAGGTTAGGTTAGGTTAGGTTAGGTTAGGTTAGGTTAGGTTAGGTTAGGTTAGGTTAGGTTAGTAGTTAGGTTAGGTTAGGTTAGGTTAGGTTAGGTTAGGTTAGGTTAGGTTAGGTTAGGTTAGGTTAGTTAGGTTAGGTTAGGTTAGGTTAGGTTAGGTTAGGTTAGGTTAGGTTAGGTTAGGTTAGGTTAGGTTAGGTTAGGTTAGTTAGTTAGGTTAGGTTAGGTTAGGTTAGGTTAGGTTAGGTTAGGTTAGGTTAGGTTAGGTTAGGTTAGGTTAGGTTAGGTTAGGTTAGGTTAGGTTAGGTTAGGTTAGGTTAGGTTAGGTTAGGTTAGGTTAGTTAGGTTAGGTTAGGTTAGGTTAGGTTAGGTTAGGTTAGGTTAGGTTAGGTTAGGTTAGGTTAGGTTAGGTTAGGTTAGGTTAGGTTAGGTTAGGTTAGGTTAGGTTAGGTTAGGTTAGGTTAGGTTAGGTTAGGTTAGGTTAGGTTAGGTTAGGTTAGGTTAGGTTAGGTTAGGTTAGGTTAGGTTAGGTTAGGTTAGGTTAGGTTAGGTTAGGTTAGGTTAGGTTAGGTTAGGTTAGGTTAGGTTAGGTTAGGTTAGGTTAGTTAGGTTAGGTTAGGTTAGGTTAGGTTAGGTTAGGTTAGGTTAGGTTAGGTTAGGTTAGGTTAGGTTAGGTTAGGTTAGGTTAGGTTAGGTTAGGTTAGTAGTTAGGTTAGGTTAGGTTAGGTTAGGTTAGGTTAGGTTAGGTTAGGTTAGGTTAGGTTAGGTTAGGTTAGGTTAGGTTAGGTTAGGTTAGGTTAGGTTAGGTTAGGTTAGGTTAGGTTAGGTTAGGTTAGGTTAGGTTAGGTTAGGTTAGGTTAGGTTAGGTTAGGTTAGGTTAGGTTAGGTTAGGTTAGGTTAGGTTAGGTTAGGTTAGGTTAGGTTAGGTTAGGTTAGGTTAGGTTAGGTTAGGTTAGGTTAGTTAGGTTAGGTTAGGTTAGGTTAGGTTAGGTTAGGTTAGGTTAGGTTAGGTTAGGTTAGGTTAGGTTAGGTTAGGTTAGGTTAGGTTAGGTTAGGTTAGGTTAGGTTAGGTTAGGTTAGGTTAGGTTAGGTTAGGTTAGGTTAGGTTAGGTTAGGTTAGGTTAGGTTAGGTTAGGTTAGGTTAGGTTAGGTTAGGTTAGGTTAGGTTAGGTTAGGTTAGGTTAGGTTAGGTTAGGTTAGGTTAGGTTAGGTTAGGTTAGGTTAGGTTAGGTTAGGTTAGGTTAGGTTAGGTTAGGTTAGGTTAGGTTAGGTTAGGTTAGGTTAGGTTAGGTTAGGTTAGGTTAGGTTAGGTTAGGTTAGGTTAGGTTAGGTTAGGTTAGGTTAGGTTAGGTTAGTTAGGTTAGGTTAGGTTAGGTTAGGTTAGGTTAGGTTAGGTTAGGTTAGGTTAGGTTAGGTTAGGTTAGGTTAGGTTAGGTTAGGTTAGGTTAGGTTAGGTTAGGTTAGGTTAGGTTAGGTTAGGTTAGGTTAGGTTAGGTTAGGTTAGGTTAGGTTAGGTTAGGTTAGGTTAGGTTAGGTTAGGTTAGGTTAGGTTAGGTTAGGTTAGGTTAGGTTAGGTTAGGTTAGGTTAGGTTAGGTTAGGTTAGGTTAGGTTAGGTTAGGTTAGGTTAGGTTAGGTTAGGTTAGGTTAGGTTAGGTTAGGTTAGGTTAGTTAGGTTAGGTTAGGTTAGGTTAGGTTAGGTTAGGTTAGGTTAGGTTAGGTTAGGTTAGGTTAGGTTAGGTTAGGTTAGGTTAGGTTAGGTTAGGTTAGTTAGGTTAGGTTAGGTTAGGTTAGGTTAGGTTAGGTTAGGTTAGGTTAGGTTAGGTTAGGTTAGGTTAGGTTAGGTTAGGTTAGGTTAGGTTAGGTTAGGTTAGGTTAGGTTAGGTTAGGTTAGGTTAGGTTAGGTTAGGTTAGGTTAGGTTAGGTTAGGTTAGGTTAGGTTAGGTTAGGTTAGGTTAGTTAGGTTAGGTTAGGTTAGGTTAGGTTAGGTTAGGTTAGGTTAGGTTAGGTTAGGTTAGGTTAGGTTAGGTTAGGTTAGGTTAGGTTAGGTTAGGTTAGGTTAGGTTAGGTTAGGTTAGGTTAGGTTAGGTTAGGTTAGGTTAGGTTAGGTTAGGTTAGGTTAGGTTAGGTTAGGTTAGGTTAGGTTAGGTTAGGTTAGGTTAGGTTAGGTTAGGTTAGGTTAGGTTAGGTTAGGTTAGGTTAGGTTAGGTTAGGTTAGGTTAGGTTAGGTTAGGTTAGGTTAGGTTAGGTTAGGTTAGGTTAGGTTAGGTTAGGTTAGGTTAGGTTAGGTTAGGTTAGGTTAGGTTAGGTTAGGTTAGGTTAGGTTAGGTTAGGTTAGGTTAGGTTAGGTTAGGTTAGGTTAGGTTAGGTTAGGTTAGGTTAGGTTAGGTTAGGTTAGGTTAGGTTAGGTTAGGTTAGGTTAGGTTAGGTTAGGTTAGGTTAGGTTAGGTTAGGTTAGGTTAGGTTAGGTTAGGTTAGGTTAGGTTAGGTTAGGTTAGGTTAGGTTAGGTTAGGTTAGGTTAGGTTAGGTTAGGTTAGGTTAGGTTAGGTTAGGTTAGGTTAGGTTAGGTTAGGTTAGGTTAGGTTAGGTTAGGTTAGGTTAGGTTAGGTTAGGTTAGGTTAGGTTAGGTTAGGTTAGGTTAGGTTAGGTTAGGTTAGGTTAGGTTAGGTTAGGTTAGGTTAGGTTAGGTTAGGTTAGGTTAGGTTAGGTTAGGTTAGGTTAGGTTAGGTTAGGTTAGGTTAGGTTAGGTTAGGTTAGGTTAGGTTAGGTTAGGTTAGGTTAGGTTAGGTTAGGTTAGGTTAGGTTAGGTTAGGTTAGGTTAGGTTAGGTTAGGTTAGGTTAGGTTAGGTTAGGTTAGGTTAGGTTAGGTTAGGTTAGGTTAGGTTAGGTTAGGTTAGGTTAGGTTAGGTTAGGTTAGGTTAGGTTAGGTTAGGTTAGGTTAGGTTAGGTTAGGTTAGGTTAGGTTAGGTTAGGTTAGGTTAGGTTAGGTTAGGTTAGGTTAGGTTAGGTTAGGTTAGGTTAGGTTAGGTTAGGTTAGGTTAGGTTAGGTTAGGTTAGGTTAGGTTAGGTTAGGTTAGGTTAGGTTAGGTTAGGTTAGGTTAGGTTAGGTTAGGTTAGGTTAGGTTAGGTTAGGTTAGGTTAGGTTAGGTTAGGTTAGGTTAGGTTAGGTTAGGTTAGGTTAGGTTAGGTTAGGTTAGGTTAGGTTAGGTTAGGTTAGGTTAGGTTAGGTTAGGTTAGGTTAGGTTAGGTTAGGTTAGGTTAGGTTAGGTTAGGTTAGGTTAGGTTAGGTTAGGTTAGGTTAGGTTAGGTTAGGTTAGGTTAGGTTAGGTTAGGTTAGGTTAGGTTAGGTTAGGTTAGGTTAGGTTAGGTTAGGTTAGGTTAGGTTAGGTTAGGTTAGGTTAGGTTAGGTTAGGTTAGGTTAGGTTAGGTTAGGTTAGGTTAGGTTAGGTTAGGTTAGGTTAGGTTAGGTTAGGTTAGGTTAGGTTAGGTTAGGTTAGGTTAGGTTAGGTTAGGTTAGGTTAGGTTAGGTTAGGTTAGGTTAGGTTAGGTTAGGTTAGGTTAGGTTAGGTTAGGTTAGGTTAGGTTAGGTTAGGTTAGGTTAGGTTAGGTTAGGTTAGGTTAGGTTAGGTTAGGTTAGGTTAGGTTAGGTTAGGTTAGGTTAGGTTAGGTTAGGTTAGGTTAGGTTAGGTTAGGTTAGGTTAGGTTAGGTTAGGTTAGGTTAGGTTAGGTTAGGTTAGGTTAGGTTAGGTTAGGTTAGGTTAGGTTAGGTTAGGTTAGGTTAGGTTAGGTTAGGTTAGGTTAGGTTAGGTTAGGTTAGGTTAGGTTAGGTTAGGTTAGGTTAGGTTAGGTTAGGTTAGGTTAGGTTAGGTTAGGTTAGGTTAGGTTAGGTTAGGTTAGGTTAGGTTAGGTTAGGTTAGGTTAGGTTAGGTTAGGTTAGGTTAGGTTAGGTTAGGTTAGGTTAGGTTAGGTTAGGTTAGGTTAGGTTAGGTTAGGTTAGGTTAGGTTAGGTTAGGTTAGGTTAGGTTAGGTTAGGTTAGGTTAGGTTAGGTTAGGTTAGGTTAGGTTAGGTTAGGTTAGGTTAGGTTAGGTTAGGTTAGGTTAGGTTAGGTTAGGTTAGGTTAGGTTAGGTTAGGTTAGGTTAGGTTAGGTTAGGTTAGGTTAGGTTAGGTTAGGTTAGGTTAGGTTAGGTTAGGTTAGGTTAGGTTAGGTTAGGTTAGGTTAGGTTAGGTTAGGTTAGGTTAGGTTAGGTTAGGTTAGGTTAGGTTAGGTTAGGTTAGGTTAGGTTAGGTTAGGTTAGGTTAGGTTAGGTTAGGTTAGGTTAGGTTAGGTTAGGTTAGGTTAGGTTAGGTTAGGTTAGGTTAGGTTAGGTTAGGTTAGGTTAGGTTAGGTTAGGTTAGGTTAGGTTAGGTTAGGTTAGGTTAGGTTAGGTTAGGTTAGGTTAGGTTAGGTTAGGTTAGGTTAGGTTAGGTTAGGTTAGGTTAGGTTAGGTTAGGTTAGGTTAGGTTAGGTTAGGTTAGGTTAGGTTAGGTTAGGTTAGGTTAGGTTAGGTTAGGTTAGGTTAGGTTAGGTTAGGTTAGGTTAGGTTAGGTTAGGTTAGGTTAGGTTAGGTTAGGTTAGGTTAGGTTAGGTTAGGTTAGGTTAGGTTAGGTTAGGTTAGGTTAGGTTAGGTTAGGTTAGGTTAGGTTAGGTTAGGTTAGGTTAGGTTAGGTTAGGTTAGGTTAGGTTAGGTTAGGTTAGGTTAGGTTAGGTTAGGTTAGGTTAGGTTAGGTTAGGTTAGGTTAGGTTAGGTTAGGTTAGGTTAGGTTAGGTTAGGTTAGGTTAGGTTAGGTTAGGTTAGGTTAGGTTAGGTTAGGTTAGGTTAGGTTAGGTTAGGTTAGGTTAGGTTAGGTTAGGTTAGGTTAGGTTAGGTTAGGTTAGGTTAGGTTAGGTTAGGTTAGGTTAGGTTAGGTTAGGTTAGGTTAGGTTAGGTTAGGTTAGGTTAGGTTAGGTTAGGTTAGGTTAGGTTAGGTTAGGTTAGGTTAGGTTAGGTTAGGTTAGGTTAGGTTAGGTTAGGTTAGGTTAGGTTAGGTTAGGTTAGGTTAGGTTAGGTTAGGTTAGGTTAGGTTAGGTTAGGTTAGGTTAGGTTAGGTTAGGTTAGGTTAGGTTAGGTTAGGTTAGGTTAGGTTAGGTTAGGTTAGGTTAGGTTAGGTTAGGTTAGGTTAGGTTAGGTTAGGTTAGGTTAGGTTAGGTTAGGTTAGGTTAGGTTAGGTTAGGTTAGGTTAGGTTAGGTTAGGTTAGGTTAGGTTAGGTTAGGTTAGGTTAGGTTAGGTTAGGTTAGGTTAGGTTAGGTTAGGTTAGGTTAGGTTAGGTTAGGTTAGGTTAGGTTAGGTTAGGTTAGGTTAGGTTAGGTTAGGTTAGGTTAGGTTAGGTTAGGTTAGGTTAGGTTAGGTTAGGTTAGGTTAGGTTAGGTTAGGTTAGGTTAGGTTAGGTTAGGTTAGGTTAGGTTAGGTTAGGTTAGGTTAGGTTAGGTTAGGTTAGGTTAGGTTAGGTTAGGTTAGGTTAGGTTAGGTTAGGTTAGGTTAGGTTAGGTTAGGTTAGGTTAGGTTAGGTTAGGTTAGGTTAGGTTAGGTTAGGTTAGGTTAGGTTAGGTTAGGTTAGGTTAGGTTAGGTTAGGTTAGGTTAGGTTAGGTTAGGTTAGGTTAGGTTAGGTTAGGTTAGGTTAGGTTAGGTTAGGTTAGGTTAGGTTAGGTTAGGTTAGGTTAGGTTAGGTTAGGTTAGGTTAGGTTAGGTTAGGTTAGGTTAGGTTAGGTTAGGTTAGGTTAGGTTAGGTTAGGTTAGGTTAGGTTAGGTTAGGTTAGGTTAGGTTAGGTTAGGTTAGGTTAGGTTAGGTTAGGTTAGGTTAGGTTAGGTTAGGTTAGGTTAGGTTAGGTTAGGTTAGGTTAGGTTAGGTTAGGTTAGGTTAGGTTAGGTTAGGTTAGGTTAGGTTAGGTTAGGTTAGGTTAGGTTAGGTTAGGTTAGGTTAGGTTAGGTTAGGTTAGGTTAGGTTAGGTTAGGTTAGGTTAGGTTAGGTTAGGTTAGGTTAGG
>CATNUI010000006.1:0-2500 GCA_950381575.1 Plusia festucae | reverse complement strand
TATGCTCACTTTACAGCAGGATACTTAAATCTAGGTCTAAGTTCTATAAATACAAAGACATCACGAGAAGATTGCTCGGAAACACACAAGTTGTAATAAACATAAACAATACTGTCATGACATATGAACTTAACTCTAGTAAAAAAGAAAAATAGAAGTAAAAGTAAGTTGAAAGTTATTTAAGTATGTTTTATATTTTGATTTGTCTTTTTGCATTTTTTAACGCTTTTTTAAACAATTTCCTTATATTTTTCTTAATAAATTGTGTCTTTTTATAGTTTTCAAAATAGTGTTAGCATGTTCCGATCAGATACATTAAATCAGTATTGCGAACGAAAGATAAATAAAAGGTTAAGTAGGTTGTGAGTTGTTTAAGTATGTTTTATATTTTGATTTATCTTTTTGCATTATTTAACGCTTTTTAAAACAATTTTCTTATATTTCCCTTAATAAATAGTATGTTTTTATACAATTTTTCAAAATAGTGTGAATTTGTTTCAATCAAATACATTAAATCAGTACTGCGAACATACCCTATATAAATATAACTAAGATAAACATAAACATAGATTTGCATGATCAATTATACCTATAGATTAATGAGCTTTGTTGAATATCCCGTATGGACATGATAACACTAGAGATAACTGTTTATCTTATCTCATGTAGGTGATTGCTAGTTGCTATCTTAATGTAATTAATGTATGCTGTGAATGTGTTACATCAAACTTGTAAATATGGCCGCTATACCTATACTGGAGACTACGCATGATTTACTTTAAATAAATAATCGATGCTTAATGTCTTTTGTAATATATCTTTGTATAGGACCCTACAATACGTATGCTGTGTCACCGTAATAATTAAGTGTCAGTTTTAAATGTAAAGTACGCAATAACAGTAATATAAACAATCAAAATATTAATACATCGTTACATAGGTACAATGCTTGACTGCTCAGTTAGTGGGCCGTAATCAATTCTATTTCTAATATTGGTAATAATTGAGGTAAGTCGAGGACAGTGAGTAGATGTTGCGCTGTGTTGTGTGTTTGTGTTTTTGTTGTGTTGTGTGTTGTGTAGTGTGCAATTATGACAGTTAGCGGCGGTGGTGTTTGTTTTGTCTGGGCAGTTTTTGTATAGGTGTGTGGATGATGAGCAATGTGAGCAAGCAATTTTGTCAGTTGTACAGTGTTTTTTAGTGTGTCCAAATTGAAGGCAGGAGTAGCACTGCAAGAGGGGTATATACTCCTCTGCGTGTACCCGCTGGTGATCTATGTTTAGCTGGCGGTTTTTTATAATAGTTCTCCACAGGCGTGGCGCGGCCAAGAAAACGGCGTTATAAAGTTTGTCGCTCTTATTGGCTCTTTTAAACCTAAACGTTAGGTCCCCCGGTTCAACTTCGACGCCAAAATTGTTTTGGTTGACGATGACCTGCGTCAACTCTTCGCAAGGAGTGTCGGCCGACACGCCCTTGAGAATGATCATAGGCCTAAGCCTTCGGCACGGCTCCGCCGTTATGGCGCACTCAGCCAGCTTGATTTTCTCAAGAGCGACGTCGCGTTGCTCCTCACTATCGAATTCGACCCTAATTTTATTATTAGATACGAACTTCACGTCCGCGGGAGAGAATTTTGTGTCTTTAAAAGACACCCCGGATCTAAAAGCTTGTAGCGTGTCGCGCGGCCCGGCGACCGCATTCCTAGGCGAGACGATAAGGGCCGGTTTAGTGCGAGGGGCCGGAGAGGGTGGAGGCGGCGGAGCGCTCGCCCGCGCGGCGCCGGCAACGGTGGCGTAGCTCGGTCGGGCCGAGGGGAGAGCGGGGCAAAGTGACTGAGACAATGTAGTTATCTCGGACTTGATCACCCCTTTCAAATCCGAGACAATACTCTCTTTTAGCTCGGTGAGGGACTGACTAGATGAGGAGTTCGCGGCCTGGGGTTCGCTCCGAGCGCCGGCGGTCTGTCTACTAATAACCCCCACCTCGTTAAAAATCTCGATTATCTTCAACTTGCTGTCGCGGCTTACGCTCCTTCCCGTGGTAAGGAGTTTGCGAGCTTCGTCAAGTTTTGCGCTCAGGAACTTGAAGAAATCAAAGCGTGCTGGTCTGTCCGCGGGCAGTATGTCTACACCCAACATTGTCAGGTTCATACCTCCCTCATCGTCCGAGTCTAAATCTAAATCACTATGCGAGTCAAACATTGTCCTATACTATACCTACCGATATATATATTATATATAACTACTATTCTATAAAAGAAACTACGACACAATCGGTACACATACAATTAATAAATTAAAATACAATCAATAAAATACAATCAATAAAAAATACAATTGAATAAAACAGGTAAAATAATAACAATAATAAAACACGTAAAACAAAATAAAAACCTATCTAAAACTTATAAAATAAAATACGCTAACTGTCCACCCAGAGGCCCCAAATCTATTTAGCGATAAGAATGTTGCTCGCATATGTGTGGGGGAACTAGGTGTTA
>CATNUI010000005.1:90000-123338 GCA_950381575.1 Plusia festucae | reverse complement strand
TATTACCGTCTGTGCGGTTTACATGATACTTTATTACTTAGTTATAGTTACTCTAAATATTTACCTATCATACATTATTTTGCACTTTGTTGTGCCCTACCCTTAAATCTATCTTTCTCACAATGCTCATTCTTATATCTTCTCTATCTATCGTACATTTTGCACTTTGTTGTGCCCTACCCTTAAATCTATCTTTCTTACAATGCTATATTATAATGCTATGATTAACACTTCTGCTCTATCGATCTTACATTTTTATTGCACTTAATTTAGTGCCCTATACTTAATGCTTTTTAACCTTATTTACTAGACTTACATCTATTTCCATATCTTTATTGCTATTTTACTTTGCTATATAGGTCATTAATAGTTAGTTTTACCCTTGTTATTTGGATCATCCATCTTTATATACTTATTATATAAGTTGTTGATCTTTTGTCTACTTATTTTTCTTAACTACCAATCCTGCGATCTTTTCGCAGTATTTTATAAATTTGCCCCTTGTATTTTTACTGCCTATCAATTCCGCTATATTGTCCACACTTATCTTTATACCAATTTCGCTTTCTAGGTTGTATCTGGCTTGGTGGTATATAGGGCATTCCGTCAATATGTGCTCGACCGTTTCATTTTTATTGGGGTCACATGGGCATGCCGGACTGTCCTTGCACTTGAACCTGTTCAGGTATTCGGAGAATCCGCCATGCCCAGTCAGTACTTGGACAAGTAATGGGCTGAGTTCTATCTTGTTTACCACTTTCACTGCGTCTATTGCGGTTGGAAAAAAGAGTTTTGTTGTTTTCGCGGTTGGCTCGTTTTTATACCTACTTTCCCATTCCCGAACCGTTTCCATTCTAAGAATACGTTTTGCGAATGACACTGGACACCTATCATAGTCCGGCTTCGTCTTAATACCTAACGCTGCTTCCTTTGCGAGTTCGTCTGCCCGTTCGTTTCCTGCCATCCCTGCGTGGGCTTTTATCCATTTCAGACTAATTATTTTACCGCGTTCGTGTGCCTCTTTTATATTTTGTCTGGTTTCCACAGCCAAGGGATTTAGGGATTCGCTACGGGTTACCGTCTCAAGCGCCGACCTGGAATCGCAGTATAAGGTGAAGACTCCACCGGACCTGTGCGTTTTTATTATATATGTGGCATGTGTGAGTGCCAGCAGCTCGGCCTGGAACACAGTGCAGAATTGTTCCAGCTTTAGTTTTTTAACTTTGGTCTCAACGCCATTATCCCAAATGGATAATGCCGCTCCGACCTTGCCCTCAATTTTACTACCGTCTGTATAGACTTGGGGTCCGTCGTTTACTTGCTGGGCCAACTCCACACTGTCCTCAATCAGTCCGAACTCCAGATGTGTATGTGTCGCTGGATGTGGTGTCTCCGTGTAAGGTATTGGCATTTCCATGTCTCGATCGCCTACCACTCTCCGGGAAAGCCCTTTCTTTACCTCGTAGAGAGAGGCTGCCTCCCTGATCCTCAGATCAAGCGGAAGCAGTCCGGAGAGTATTAAGCTCGAGTTTAAGGACGTGGTCCTATAGGCTTTAACTACCTTCTGAGCGAAACCGCGTTGAACTTCGTTAAGATGCTTTCTTACTCCGATTTTCCCAGCCGCCGTCGCCCATGCACTCGCCGCATACATGACCACTGGTTCTACCACCGAGACGTATATGGTCCTGACTATCTCCGGGGAGAGGCCCCACTGGATCTTGGCCGCTCTAGCAAGCTGTTTGTAGATATTTATTGCTTTCCGACTTACGTTTTTCACGTGTTTATTAAATGTTAGTTTTCGGTCTACCGTTAAGCCAAGTATCTTTATATCTTCGGACATTGCGATGTCCTCCCCGCCCATGCGAAGGAGTGGTGTGTCGTACTTTAGCTTGTTGGTTATCACCATAGCTTTAGTCTTATGAGGTGCAAATTTCAGCTTATTCTCGACCCCCCACTCCCTCACCCGGGCTAGGGCATCGTTCGCCTGTCTTGAGACTTCCAGTGCCGTCTCCCCGGAAAAAATCAGCACGACATCGTCTGCGAAGGCTTGGCAGTAGTCACCCCTTTCTTCCAATTTCTTCAGTAGTGAGTCCAGAAGCAGGTTCCAGAACGTCGGCCCTCCTATGGATCCTTGAACGCATCCTTTTTCAGTCTTGACAGTGTGCTCAGATCCTGCGTATCTTATTGAAACCTTTCTGTTTGTAAGATAACTATCTATAACTCGTCTGAGGTTTTTGGGACAACTGGTCTTTGCGAGTTGGCATCGGATCGCGGGCCACCACGCGCTGTCGAAGGCTCCCTCTATGTCTAGTGACACCAGTACGATAAGTTTTTTCTCTTTTAATTTGTGCCTTATGTGTGTCATCATGTCATAGAGGGAGTCCTCAGTACTGCGCTGTGGTGTAAACCCGTATTGCCTTCTACTCATTCCGTTTATTGTGTGCCATTTTACTCTTCTCATCAGCATCTTTTCCCAGATTTTCCCTAGAACCGGCAATAGACCAATCGGCCGGTATGACTTTGACGTGGTATAGTTATCTTTTCCCGGTTTGGGCAAGATCACTACCACTGCCTCCTTCCATGATGTGGGGAAGTGTGAAAGACTGAGGCATCTGTTTAATAGCTCTAAGAAGAGCTCAGGGTCATTGCTGATGGCTGTTTTGCAAACATCTGCTGTCAGTCCGTCCACCCCGGGAGCTTTCTTAGGACTAAAGCTGTTTGCAGCCCATTTCAGTTCCTCAATTGTAAATGAAGGGTCAGGTGTGTCATCATCTTCCCTCTCATTCACTCTGTCAGCCTTGTTCCTGATGTATGAATGGACTGCGGTATCGTCTTGGTGTTTATCCTCGGGGTAGAAGGTTTCTGCCAGAGCTTTAGCCGATTCAGCGCCCTCCAAAACCCTGCCTTCATGGACGAGTGGAATTTCCTCTTGCCTGGTGGTCGTTCGGCCTATCACTCGGTATATGCTGTCCCACATGCTCTCCCTTTCTTGCTTTGAGCAGAAGCTCTTCCAACTCTCTGTTTTGGTTTTCTTCACAAGCTGCGCGTATTCATCTTTGGCCTGGAGGTACTCCTGTAGTACCCTCTCCCGTCTCACATGTGCTGCGTTCGCTAGACGTCTTTTCAGTTTTTTGACTTCGGCTTTTTTGTGCGTCAGTTCTTCCGTCCACCAAGGCAATCCTTTCCGTTTCCTCTCTTTGCTTTTGTGAAGATGTTTTTCACAGGCCTCTGTTAAGCCTTTTGTGTATTTATCAATATGTTCATCTAGGTCTTTTGTGGTATTGATTCTTGCTATTTCCCGACAGTTTATCTTTTCTCTTTCCCAGATTTGGTTGAGTTCCTGGCGGAACTCTTTCCAGTTTGCCTTTTTTGTATTGTATCTCCTAGTGGTCCTTTTGATATCTATTCCTTTCGATTTTACTAGCTTAACCTCGAATTGGATTGCCTTGTGGTCGGATACTGTTAGATTTGCGTTTAGCCGCCAGTTTATTACTTTGTCCAGCATATCCACAGTGCACACTGTGAGGTCCACACAGCTTGTGAATCTTCTGCCCCCTCTGTAGTAATCAAAAGTGGGATCAGCGCCGTGATTGAGGATATGTAACCCCAGCTCATCCAATGCCGCTCCCAAGCTCTCACCTCTTCTATTGGTATCCGCACTTCCCCACCAAATGTTCCATGCATTCACGTCCCCTCCCAGTATCGTGCTTTTTCCGCCCGCCATATCCATCGCTTTCCTTATAAGTTCGATATCGGTGTCTATATCTCCTTCTCCTTCCAGATATATCGATATGACAACGACCTCCCATGCCTCGGTTCTTAGTCGTGCTACAACTATATTCTCCGTAGTGAGTGTTGGGTATTGGGTTACGTTGATACTGTCATCGAACAGTACTATGGCGGACTTTACCGTTTTGTTTGTATCTGTTGTACACTGTATAACTCGAGTGCCTTGATAGACTTTAAGTTTTTTCAGTGCTCCAGTATAGGGCTCTTGCAGCAAAGCAAAAGCTACTTTTTGCTTTGTTGCTTCTACAATGAGCTCCTCTGTTGCTTGGCTGCATCTTTGGAGATTGGCCTGGATTGCACGATACTGGGTCTCACCTGCGCCTGTCCTTTCGCTGCTCTGTGCGTTATCCACTGATTCCACCTTAGCAATACGCTACTGTGGATCTCGCCAGAGCCTCCCATTTCCTTCGTATTGGGCATTCGGGGCTGAAGGCACTATGTCCCATATCTGCTGATTTTGCTTTTTGGCAGTTAATGCATGTCGGCGTTGTTGCAGCAAGCCATTCCGCGCATTCTGTGCGGAAGTGCAATCCCCCACAGTAGGCGCATCGGTCCTCTTGTTCGGTGCAGGTTTTCTTACTGTGTCCATATCCGAGGCATCGCGAACATTGGACCAGAGGAGACTGGTCCACTGCTTTAAGCTTCTGGACATCTATGTGGATGCCTTTGGCTGCTGTAAAGATGCTCCACACCTGTGGGGACACGCTAAGCACGACGTGCATTTGAAGTTGATGCCTAGCCTGCTTTTTATATCTAATGACTGCTCTGTATTCTTCTTCTTGAAGGTTTTTCAGCAGGTTTTTGTTTTGGGTCTTTAGCGCCTTCAATATGTCTTCCTCAGAGTTACTTTTATTTACGTTTCTTATTATAATCAGGGGGTCTTTGTTTTTCACCTCTTCCACTTTAAGGTCTGTTCCCTCCCTTCTTATTTTTTCTATAACTTTGTTGATTTCTGCTTTTGTGTTGCATCCCAATATTATCTTCCGGTCCCTGGCTTTCCTTATCCTATCAATTTGGTAACCTTCTTCTCTTGCATTTACCGTTTTCTTCACTTTTTCCATGACCTGATCCCCGGTTTCATTCTCGTCTGCAGAGGTGATGACCACTGAGTGTATGGCCGCATTCTCTGGGAGTTTCCTCTTCGGAGTTGCAGCCGCTACACTCGCATACGTCATCTGGACCTCTCTTTCCACTTGATTCCTCTCCAGTACCTCCTTGAGTTTCTCCATCTCTATTCTGTTCTGTTCTATTTGTTTTCCATGCTCCGTAATTTTTTCTATAAACTCTTTTTCTACTCTTGCTCTTTCCTTTTCCATTTCCTTTTCCTTAGCCCTTTCTCCTTCCTGCTCCGCAGTCCCTCCCGTGTTCTTACTCTCAAGGCGTTTTGCTGACTCTGCCTCTTTCACTAGTTGGTACAACCTCTCTACCGCTTGAGATACTTCGACCTTAATATCAGTTCTCAAGTTCCGGGAGTTGTTCAGGTGAGTCTTGGCCTTTGTCAGCATCGCCTTGGCCTCGGTTATCCTGTCTAGGTACTTGGTTTCTGCTCTTGGTGAAGTAGTTGGAGCCTCCGCCGATTGTCTGCGGTTTGTCTTAGTGTCTTGTGACAAGCCTGTCCTCGCCTTTATTTTTTGGGGAGCTGCAGGGGCCGCACCCTTGGATGTAACTGGGGATTTTGCCTTTCCTTCCACCCTGCCCGTCTCCCATTCTCCAATACTTCTCCTAACCTTGGAGCCTTGCCCCGTACCTTCGTCCTTATTTGAGGGTCCTGCCCCTTCCATGATTTCCTTTGGGCTGTTTGAGCTGGTTTTTTCCTTGTTCTCCACAGTTCTTTTTACTGGAGTGTGGAATCCAAACATCTCGCAGGAACGCGTTTGTATATGTATGAGTATGTAAGTTTGTATAAGTTATATAGTTACTCGTCAAGGTAATAAAGGTAATAAGCACACTAATCAAATGTGTAGTCCTATACTAATATAGCAACACAATAATGTTACTATAATAAGTCCTACCCAAAACAGTCAGTGTATAAATAAATAAAACAACAGTATTTTAATATTTAATTTTCTTTATGTTTCAGGTTCTGCCGGGCTGCTGGGGCGTCGTGTCAACGAGCTACGTGTCTTCGTGTTTGTGTTTGGTATGTATATGTGTGTGTGTTATGTGCCTGAAGAGTGTACGTGTGCGTGTGTGCGTGTCCGCGCGTCAGTATTCGCCTGTCAGTCACAGCAATATTACTAATTACGGAGCTTCACCGTTAAGTCCCTTTTTGAAACAATGTTCAGGTTATTAAATGCGATTTGCGCTGTTTAAAAACGTTTATAAAAACAATATGGACAAAATATACTAAAAACAAAAATAATTTTTTATAAAAAACAAAAAAAATTTTTTATAAAAAATTCCAAAAAAAAATTTTTATCCGGTTTTGAAAGCCCTATCCTGTAGCCCTCCCGGAGACCTCCCCAAAGACCCCAAGCACCACCAATCTATCTCAATTAGTTCCGGAGATATTTGGGTTCAAAGATCCAGACTCTGTCCGCGCACCCTAGGTCTAATTTTTAAAAGTTTAGTTTCTCCGGAACTATGGGTCGGATTTTGGCGTGCTTGGGCTCGCTAGATTGGCCCCGTCAAGCACTACACGATGGCTGCGTCAGGTTTACTGAAAATTTCAGGTTCCTGAAATTCAACAATTTTCAGCCAAGGCCACTGGCAAGGTCTTAAATATATGCCACGAGAAAACCCCGGTCCTCCAGGACCCCCGGTTCGGGAGTTACGTTGAGTTGAAATTGACTTTGACAGTTATGCAACTGTCAAACGTGATTTTCAAGAGACTGCAACTCCGTCCCCTGAAGTCGTAGACCACCGGAGTTTGGGCTTTTCCTGGTCAGCTTGACCAGGGCTGTCAGTTTTCGAGGCTTTCAGGGTCCTGAAAATTTTCAGCCCGAAAAGGCCTGAAATGCAGGAAGGCCGAAAGAAAAAGTCTCCCCGAGGTCCCCAGAACAAACCCCAGACCTCTACGGCCACCGAGTCGGGAGCTACAGGCGTTTGAAATTTGCCAAGATGGCCGCCGAGCTGTCAAATACTGTTTTAAAACAGTTGTAACTCCTCAACCGTTTGCCGCAGAAACGTCGGGTTTCCACTGAGGGTCCCGGCTTGGCTTGCCCTACAAATTCCAATTATTTTCAGGCCTGAAAACTTTTAGTCCCCGAAAACTCCTGAAAATTTTAGAAACAAAATCTTCGAAGGCTGCCTCATATAACGTAAAAAGTCTGAGTTTCCTACGTTCAAAAACGGCCGAGTTATTAAGTCTCAGAGTTTCCAGACTTTAGAAAACTTAAAGTCTGGATGTCTATCTCGGCCGTTTCTGAGGCTAAAGAGCTGGTCCTTGGGCTTAATCCTATTGAAAGACCTATTTTAAACCCCCTTAAAGTGTAAAATTTTAATAATTTTGATTTATTTACTATTTATTTACAAAAAATACAAAAAATTCAATTACTATGTTGGTTTAAGAGATAAAAATTTGGAAAAAATTTTAAAAATAGCGTTATTTGAAGGGCTTTAATACTGGTAAATAAAAATTTGAAAATCTAAAAATCTATCAAACAAAATTTTTTAAAATTTGAAAAAGTCTTAATTTACTAATTTTATGGCTAAATTTATATCTAAAAAATTTTCTCCGCTTACTGGGGGCTTCCTCCGATGAGCGCGCAGCAGGCGGCACCAAAATTGCGGGTCTCGTAGATCTTGTTATGGAGATATGTGGCACCAAAGTTGAACTTTTTATAAGTCAATATCTTCAAAACTTGTGACCCTAAAAATCGGGTCGAAGCTAATATTGTCTTCTCAGGCAAAGGTCTTTGCGCCTCAAAAGTTTCAGCTCTCCAGCTGCAGGATTTCGGTGACCTCGTGTCACTTTGAGGTTAAGAAAAATTTTTTCAAAGTCAATTTGCGGCTTTGTTTTAGCTCCGATTTTCGGTCGCGGGGTGTCAAAAGATGCGCCTTGTTGCGCACCAGAAGGTGGTGATTTTTGTTGGTAGGTCAGCACACAACTTTTGAAGTTATTTCACTTTTAGTGATTTTCACTAGCACAGGACACACGTGTTTTTTCAGTTTTTCACTCTCTGTGGTTTTTCCCGATATTCCCGGACTAAACAAATTATCACACAGGATGCACGGCACAGAGACACAACTTTTAAGGTATAACACGACCTCGTACGACGCGAAAAAACCAATTTACGAATTTTTTAAAGTGGAGCAAAGCGATTTTTAGACCGTTTCGGACCGCATTTGGACTCAGACTGGGTTAGGTTAGGTTAGGTTAGGTTAGGTTAGGTTAGGTTAGGTTAGGTTAGGTTAGGTTAGGTTAGGTTAGGTTAGGTTAGGTTAGGTTAGGTTAGGTTAGGTTAGGTTAGGTTAGGTTAGGTTAGGTTAGGTTAGGTTAGGTTAGGTTAGGTTAGGTTAGGTTAGGTTAGGTTAGGTTAGGTTAGGTTAGGTTAGGTTAGGTTAGGTTAGGTTAGGTTAGGTTAGGTTAGGTTAGGTTAGGTTAGGTTAGGTTAGGTTAGGTTAGGTTAGGTTAGGTTAGGTTAGGTTAGGTTAGGTTAGGTTAGGTTAGGTTAGGTTAGGTTAGGTTAGGTTAGGTTAGGTTAGGTTAGGTTAGGTTAGGTTAGGTTAGGTTAGGTTAGGTTAGGTTAGGTTAGGTTAGGTTAGGTTAGGTTAGGTTAGGTTAGGTTAGGTTAGGTTAGGTTAGGTTAGGTTAGGTTAGGTTAGGTTAGGTTAGGTTAGGTTAGGTTAGGTTAGGTTAGGTTAGGTTAGGTTAGGTTAGGTTAGGTTAGGTTAGGTTAGGTTAGGTTAGGTTATATATAAGAAAACTACAATACCGCAGACGCTTGGTCCGCGCTCTTTTCAATTCATTTATTTTGTTTTAAAAAAAAAATTCATTGCGAAAAATATTTTGCCTTGCGGCCTTACTCCGCTGCGGTTTTAAGGCAGCCGTCGTCAGTTTTGCTATTGATAGCAAAAGTCCATCACCATATTTTTATTATTTATTTCATTTTTAATATTATTATGTACTTATAAATCTAATTTCTATCTTAAGTTGTATATATTACGTTACAATATTGTCTAAATAAATTCATATTTATATATATATATATTTTTTTTTTTTTTTTTTTTTTTTTTTTTTTTTTTTTTTTTTTTTTTTTTTTTGTGAATTCTTTTATTTGCGCATATATGTTTGAGTATATTTATATATATATATTTTTTTTTTTTTTTTTTTTTTTTTTTTTTTTTTTTTTTTTTTCTCTTTGTCAGCTTGTTTATATGTTTTTCTTTTGTCAAATGGGTATTTTACAAAAATGACTTAAACTATGGGGAAGATGGGTTAGGGATGAGAAGGTAGGGATCTTGACAGCTTTGCCAGAGCCTCCACGATGGCCATGTCTCGGTGTTTCATTGCCGTTTTTAAGTTATATTCGACAACTGATCTCGATGGCGCATCCATCGCTTTTTTGGCAAAACGGCCTATTGCGTCGCTAGCGTCATCGGTGTAGTAGACACAGCTGGTGGTGTGTCTTGATACGGCCACCACTGCGTGCGGGACGCTGTCATGAATCTGGATCCGCCTTCTCCGCGTGTTTATGATGATGACGCGCTCGTACGTGAGACCCTGTGATTCGTGGATGGTCAAGGTGCGGGAACCATCTCCCGATCCGTATCCCTGGCCACTCAAGGAGGATTTTTCCTCCTGTGTGTGGACCAAGAACAGCGTGTTCGGGGATTCTCTTGGTATATTCGCACCCGAATATCCAGCCACTTTCAGGGAATGGATATTACTCGCCGATGTTTTTGACGAGTAGATTCCATTATATATCTCGCTCATGGCGAGCGCGACGTCCATGGGGTTGCGGTGAGTGCAGAGGAGCTCCTGCGTAACGGAAGCCACCATACTTGGACGGGTATACCTGAGTGGAAATAGGTTCTCTCTGTCCAGATATGGTAGCTGGTTGATGTCTCCGATGAGGACGACTTCGCGGGCGCCCGACAACTTTGCTGCCATGACTATGGCCCCAAAATGGTTCATGAGGGCCTCGTCCACAGTGAGCCTGCGGCACTTGTCCTCCTTCCTGAAACCATTTGCCAACACGGAGGCCATAGTCCGCACCTGTTTCTTGGCTTTGTCTTCTCCCAGCCGGTGCGATAGCTTTTCTCTCAAGTCTTTTGCAGCTTCTGTCGTCGTGGTGACGACCACCTCGCCCTCCTCATCGAAGTGCTTGACCAACCATGTCGTCTTGCCGCATCCCGGCACCCCGTTCACCCATTTTATGTCGTCAAGATGCCACTTTGCTGGATCGTATGTCTCGGAAGTCCCCGAGATGGTTTGCGCCATGTCGAGAAACTTGTCGTCCAGCATTATCTCCGTGCATCGGGCAACAACTACCAAGGGGTCGTCTTCTGGTGTTTTGAAGACTGGTTTACCCTTCCTTTTGGACTCGTCCTGGTCCAATGTCACGAAACCGCCAGTTGCACTGTAGGCAGCCATGTACGACTCCGCCATTTTCCCAACGATGACCTGGGACGTGGAGTTATCATACACTGCTGCCTCGGCTTCCTCAAGTTGCACTCTTAGCAGTCCTTTGTTTTCCAAGTTGAAGGACTGCATGATTTTCCTGCAGGTTATGAGGTTTACCTGTTTGGTCGCCCTCACAACCCCCAGGAACTCGAGGAAAGCATTGTGCACATGGTCGGCGGGTCTAGACACCGGTACGAATTCAGGAGGACTGACTTGTCCAAGCTCTGCTCTCGTCTTAGGCGGCGATGACTCAGGCACTTCCGTCGGGGACTCCCTAAAGAATGCCGAAGCAGCCGCCTCCTGAGTTACGGACGAGTCGAATAGGCCGGAGTGGATTACTCCCTTCCGGCGCTCCTTCAAGATGTTGTTAAGGAAGGATTTAAACCTGGCGAGCCGGCTCTTTTGTTGCTCCTGTTGTTCTGGAGAGCTTCTGTGTGACTGTGCGGCTGCGTCTCGTTCCTCGGCGATTTTCCTTTGCGCCTGCTCCGATCCGCTGAGAGTTTCCGGAGGTGAGGGCTGTTGCCCCGGTGTTGTTTGTGTTTTCTTCGAGGATCTGAGGTAGCTAAGCTTTTCCCCTCTGTCCTCGTACACAATCACCTCGTGGACCTCTGCAGCTCTCAGACATCCCAGACGGTCAGCTGCGTCGCCTTTGATACCATCGATGGTCATGGCATCTACGCTGAGTACACGAGCCGTTTGACCTTCCGTCCCCAGTCTTTGGAGCAGCGAGCTTGCTTGAACAAATGGATTTTCTTCTCTCCACTCGAGTAACGCAATCTTTTTGTTCTTAAATTGCATCACCCGGCATCGGATACCGAAGAGATCCATTTCCGGTAAGCTGTAGTATCTTTCGCTTCTAATGCTCGTCTTCGTGGTGCTTCCATTGACTAAGGCCGCGAGACCTGGTGGTATTGTCACTTTTTTCTTTGTTGAGTTAGTCCTACAGAAGCTAATGCCGAGGTTTTCTTGTGCCCTGTTCATGAACAGGGCTACTCCTCTGAGTCTTAGTCCTGGCTCGCCGACCGCTCCCCATGTCAGGAAAATAGTTGCTGTCCCGACCCCGGAGCCCGTTGGCTGAATGGTTGTCAATTGTGTTGTTTGAGTCATTTCTGAATTTGGTGTCAGTGTTTGTGTTTGTGTCATTATGGTGGTATCTGTTGTCGTTGTGTGTTGGTTTTGGGTTTGTGTTTGTGTTTGTGTCGTGATTGGTGTTTGTGTTTGTGTCGTGATTGGTGTTCGTGTTTGTGTCGTAATCGGTGTTTGTGGTGTGTTATGTGGTGGCTGTGGTGTTTTGGTTGAGTTGGCCCTTGCTGCTGCTTCAGCTACCTTCTGTGCGAATGCCAAGAATGGTGTTCTGGTGGCCTTTTCCTCGATTATAGAGCTCATGGCGGGCATGTTTAGACTGATGTCCAACCCGCTCTCCAGCTTCAATCTGTCCAGGCCGAATCTTGGGCATTCGAAAAGCAGGTGCCAGACTGTCTCATCCGCCGCTGGATCACACACGCATGAGGGGCTGTCTTTGAGATGGAATCTGTGCAGATATTCTGAGAATCCCCCGTGTCCTGTAAGTATTTGGACAAGAGCAGGGGTGAGAGTCGAGTCTCTGGTTATTCTTCTCGCCGCTAGGACGTTTGGGAAGAACACCTTTGTGACTGCTCCCGTGCTGGAGGATTCGTATCTTTGCTGCCATCTCTTGACTGTTTCCTCGCGTATGCGTTTCTTGGCGAATGAGATCGGAACTTTGTCGTAGTCTGGTGCTGTCTTTTTTGTTAGTGCAGCTTTCTTGGCCAACTCGTCAGCTCTCTCATTTCCCGGTGTCCCTACATGTGCTCTTAACCAGAAGAGCTTCACTTCCCTGCCCTCCTCACGGATCTCACGCACAAGTTCCTTTATGTTGTGTGCCAGTTGGTGTGTCGCCATGGGGCAATTCAGCAAGTCTAGCGAAGATCTGGAGTCGCTTAGAATGCTGGCTGTGCCCGTTCGGCTCTCCTTAACCAGTTTGATGGCTCTGAACAGTGCGTAGAGTTCCGATTGAAAGACTGAGTTGTGCGGCTCTAGTCTGAAAGTACGATACTTCACCTCTTTACCGTCGCTCCACCACGTTAAGGCAGCTCCTACTTTGCCCTCAATCTTGCTGCCGTCGGTGTATATGTGAGGGCCGACTACATGGTGTGCTTCTACGGTTTCTGAGTTGAAGTCTTCCAGTTGCTGGTATTCTGTTTGCACTAGTGTAGATGGGTGTGGATGTTGAAGGTATCCTACTTTTCGCTCCAACTCCCTACCTGGGGGTAGGAACTCGCAGGAATATCCTTTTTTGATTTTGAAAAGAGTAGCGGCCTCTGCTACCCGAAGGTCTAGAGGCAGTTGTCCTGACAGTAACAGCGCCGATGTTAGAGACACCGTGCGATACGCTTTGCAGATCTTCTGCGCAAAACCTCTTTGCAGGGAGTCTAACTGTTTCCTTACCATCAGTTTCTCCGCTGCGGGTGCCCATGCGCTTGCTGCGTATAACACGATTGGCTCTATCACCGACACGTAGATGGTCCTGATTACTTCTCGATTGAGACCCCACGTCACCCTCGCCGCACATGCTAGTTGTTTATATATGTCCGCAGCTTTCTTGCAGGTGGCGGAGACATGTGCGTTGAAGGTGAGTTTATTGTCTATTGTCAGTCCTAGCAGCTTAATCTCGTTGACGAGACTGAGCCGAACGCCGCGCATGTGAACCACTGGGTCGTCGTACTTGAGTTTCTTCGTCAGAACCATGGCATTGGTTTTATGTGCTGCGAAGTTTAACTTGTTCTGAGCGCCCCAGTCGGCCACGCTGTTAAGCATTCTTTCTGCCGTTTGCTGTAGGGTACTGACATCTTTACTTGAGAAGACCAAGACCACGTCGTCTGCATACGCTTGGCAGAACACGCCAGTGCCGTTGATTTTGTGAAGGAGAGAGTCCAGAATTAGGTTCCATAGCGTCGGTCCGGCAATGGAGCCCTGGACGCATCCTTTCGTGGTTTCTCTCTCGCTTACGGCTCTAGCGTAATTGACTAGTACCTTTCGATCCTCTAGGTACGAGGCCAGGATTTTGTAAATGTTTTTGGGACACTTTTTCTGTATGAGTTGGTGTTTAATGGCTGGCCACCATGCGTTATCGAACGCCCCCTCTATGTCCAGTGACACTAAAAGCACGATCTTTTTCGCTTTAATTTCTGCGTGAAGATGCGTCACCAAAGCATAGAGGGCGTCCTCAGTGCCACGCTGTGGCATAAAACCATACTGGTGTGTGTTTAGTGTCGGGAGGAGGTGCCACTGTAGCCTTGTCACTAACAGCTTTTCGACGATTTTACCCATAACTGGTAGGAGTCCGATTGGTCTGTAGGACTTCGGGTGGGTATAGTCGTCTTTCCCCGGTTTCCTGAGAATGCACACGTGCGCTGTTTTCCACTGCTTTGGGAAGTATGACAGTGCTAAGCACTTGTTGGCCAAGGCCAAAAATACTTCCCTGTTGCAGCTGATAGCTGTTGTGCATATGTCTGCTGTCAACCCATCCGGTCCAGGTGCTTTTTTCGGATTTTGGTTTCGTAAAACCAGTTCCAGCTCCGCCGGTTCGAACGGTGGGTCGTCAGGTGACAGTTCTTGTATGCCTTGGGGATTTTGCTGAGTTAGGCTTCTGAGGTGTTTCTGGTGTGGTGTTTCGCTGTGAGTGATGTCTTTTGGGTAGAAGGTTTCCGCTAGAAGGTCCGATGATTGCTCTGGGCTCAAGGTTTCGCCACCGGTGTTTCTAAGGAGCGCATCATTTTCTCTTCTCGCGGTTTTCCTTATCACTCTGTAGATTCCGTCCCACATGCTTTCTCTTTCCTGTGTGGAACAGAATTCTTTCCAGCTCGCCGTGGCCGCTTCAGTGGCTTGTGTGGTGTAGGTGGTTTTGGCTGCCTGATACTCGTCCACTGTGTGGTTCCTTCGTGAGGGGGCAGCATTCCGGATCCTTCTCTTCTTTCTCAAAACGTCTTTTTTGAGTTCTTCCAGAGAAGGGGACCACCAAGGTGGATTCGTGTTAAATTTCCTGACACCAAGCTTAGGTACTGCTTTCTCACAAGCTTGGTGGATTGCCGCAGTGTACTCGCTTATAATAGACTCCATTTCTCCCGAGGACGAGGCTTCCGAGACTCTGGCCGGTGTTAAGTTCATCTCTTCAAGGCGCATTGTGAAATGCTCCTTGAATTCTGACCACTTCGCCTTCTTGGTGTTGTAGATGCGTGTTGACGTGTTCCTCAGAGATTCTAAGGGTTTCTCCACACGCATCGTGAAGGTTACCGCGTTGTGGTCAGATGAGGTGAGACCTCTGTCTACTTTCCAGCTCTCGATTCTGTCCAGAAGGGTCAGGCTGCATACCGTTACATCAACAATGCTTTTGTACAGCCTGTCCCCTCTGCACACCTCGAAAGTGGGGACCTGTCCTCTGTTGAGTATATGGAGATCCATTTCGTTAAGAAACGAGTTGTACTCTGCGCCACGGTGGTCTTCGGAATTGCTTCCCCACCAGTGACTCCATGCGTTTATGTCTCCTCCGACAACTGTGTTGGGTGTGTATGTGTGTATTTTTGTGAGTGTGTTTTTTATTGTGTTTATGTATGGTGTTAGTGGTTGGTCTCCCTCGAAGTAGACCGACAGTGCTCCAAACTTGATTGAGCCCACCTTTATTGTGACTGCTGCTACATTCTCGGTAACCAGCTGAGGGTCATGAATGACCTCCAGTTCGTCACCGAAAACGATTACCGCAGCTTTCACTGGCTTTTGGCGTCCCAGGGTGCACTGGATGACTTGCGTCCCTGGGTGCTGTTTCATGCTGCCCGTTCTTCCCACGTATGGTTCTTGAACGAGAGCAATTTTCGCGCCTGTCTGATGAGCCGCTTGGTGAAGCTCTGTTGTCGCAAGCTTGGACCTTTGGAGGTTTGCCTGGATGAAACGCAGACCTCCTGTCGGGCCACTGCGAGTTGTGACCATTGTGCCGTTTGTTGGGGTGCCTTGTTCGTTAGCAATACGCCACTCTTGACCTCGCTATACCATCCCATTTTTGGCGTTCGTGGCAGGCTTCGCTATATGCAACATGTGCCACGTCCGCGCCCTCCCTCTTCGCCCTGACGCAGTTCACGCAAGTGGGCTCTTTCCATTCTCTCCTGGCGGAGCAGTCTCCCCCGGTATGCTCGCCTGAGCAGTAACTACAGATTTGTGTTTTTTCTGTGCATACGGTTTTGGTGTGGCCGTATGCGAGACACTTACTGCACTGTACCAGGGGGGACTGGTCCTCCACGGGAACCCTCTTTAGCCCTAGAAAGACTTTTGCTTCTCCTTGCGTGAACCGTTTCCATAGCTCTGGGGAGA
Organism: Plusia festucae; assembly: GCA_950381575.1. Taxonomy (NCBI): domain Eukaryota; kingdom Metazoa; phylum Arthropoda; class Insecta; order Lepidoptera; family Noctuidae; genus Plusia; species Plusia festucae. The sequence continues at coordinate 107,602 of CATNUI010000005.1, read as the reverse complement.
GCTCGAAGACGGGATGACACAACAGGGGTGTCCTCGCTTTTTTCCTGAAGCGCAGCTTCAGCGTTTGGCTCCCCACGTCGACGCCATACAGGAGCTTCTTATTCTGGGCCAGTAGTAGGCCTTCTAGCTCCTTGTCAGTGTGGTATGCCTCAACGCCTCGCATGCACACCAGGGGGTTAGAAGGCTTCGGCTCTTGGACCTTCAGGCCATCCTTGCCCTGGAACTGGCGCTTCACGATGTCTACATCGTCTTTAGACGCGCAGTTCAAGATGACCTTCTGGTTTTTACCCTTTCTGGCTTTATTTAACTGTGCTCCCGAGTTTTGAAGGTCTAGCGCCACTCTGACCCTGTCCATGACCTTTTCTCCCGTGTCTTTCGGGTCCGTCGAGGACACAATCAGAGTGTGGCTTGACTGTGGTGGCTGTACTGTGGAGGTTGCCACTTTTGGTTGCGGGGGGGTGGGGGCCGGTCTCTCTTTGATATGACCTATCCCTTTTACAATTTCTGCCAGAGTCCTTTTAACCTCCACTACAGCCATCTCTGAGTCTAGGCTCTGCGCCGGGGGCGCTGGTGAAGGCCTTTCCTTGATGTCCCGGATGTCTGAGGACACCGACTCGAGCTTCCGCTGCAGTGGCACGAGGTGCGGCGTTATGTCTTGTGGTTGTGGTGGTGGGGGTGGGGGTGTGTTAATGTGTGTTAACAAGTTTTTACTGATTATTTTTATCTCCGCCTCCATTTTTGCCATCGTGGAGGCCGCCGTCACTAGTTCCTCTGGAATACAGCACTCGTGACCTTTGTGCGCTTCTGGCTGGGTAGGTGGTGGTGGATTCTGCTTGAGGCGGTCCACCTGCTTCCGGAGCATGTCCAACTGGTTTGTAATGTTGGCTATGTTGAGTTCAAGGCGCATTAGGATCGGATTCGTGACTTCCCTTCCGGGAGAGCCCGATCCTCTTCCAATCTCCTTTCGCGTCTTGTCATGCTCCTTCCTTATCACCGTCTCAAGCGCCAAGACCCCTTTCTTGGTTTCGGCGTTATCCTTAAACGCCTGCAGGGTCTCAGCTCCCAGCCATTCTCTGATTTCCTTAGAAGTCTTCAGGGTGTCCCTGATGTCTTCCCGGGCCCGGCACAATTCAGTGGCGAGGGTCTCCTTCAGAGCGAGCATCTCACGAGTGTGTGCTCTCTCTGCTCGCACCAGCTCGTGTGCATGACGCGACCTCTCTTTCTCCAGGTTGTATTTGTGCCGGGCTCTGGAGTCTGACAGAGACAGAACTGTCTCGTACAGGCCCTGAAGACTTTCGTGCGCTGTTGCTTTACATTCCCGCTTCATGTTTCCGGCGGCCTCCAGCGCTTCCTTTCCTTGTTGGAGGAGGGTGTTAGCCTCCTCTGTGGCCAGATCCATATGGACGCCCGTTCCTCTCTTCGGCGTTCTATATAGGATGCTGGCTCGACGGCTAGATGGCGCATCGGTCTGGCTTGAGGCGTTGGACTCCTCTTCGTCAGACCTGATTGCTTTTGGGGGGGAGATATGACATTGCTCCCACTGGATGACTATCTCGGACACGCGCTTAGTCTCTGCAGCTCCTAGCTGCTCGGAGACTTCCGAGCACGCAGAGCTGTAGGCCGTTGCCGGACTACAGACATCGTCCGCGCATGTCGCAGCCATCGCGTTTGACACCGATGACGCCTTCGGTTTTGGGGCCGCTGCCTTGTCGAGCGATGGTTGCATCCTTTCGGAGGCAACAGACTTTGCCGACTTTGACAACACCTTTTCGCGAAGCGATCGTGTCGACTTGGCGGTGACTGATTTCTGGGAGGTGGTGGATTTGTTTGGGGCTGACATTGTACTTTTAAAAAAAAAAAAAAAAAAAAAAAAAAAAAAAATCCTAATACTTAACTTAAAACAATTAATTTAAATAACTTACTTATGTGATGGTGATGGACTTTGATATAAATATTAATAATAATGACGACGCTGGTGTTCGCTGCGTCGAGACGGAGTAAGCCTTGCGTGCTGCTGCGATGCGAAGTGTCCCCGCGAAGATGTGTGGTCCTGGTATTTTGATTCGGCAGATATATTGGAATTGTATTGGAGCCAGTTGATAGAGCTCGCCGCGCTGATTCCAAAGATACCAAACACGGTGGGTCTATGTCTTGCCGTTCCAAAGTTAGGCTGCGGGGGGGTGAGGTATTCCGAGGGGGGAGGGGAGGGGGGGGGAAGTTTCGTGGGGAGTCAACTGAGGGGGGGTGAGGAAAGGGGGGGAGGGGGGGGGTCTCGTGGGGTGACTACTGGGGGGGGGGTCAGGTATGAGGGGGGGGGGGGCCGTAGGTCCCTTGAGGGTTGAGGGTGGGGATGCCGAAGTAAGGTGGGGGTAGGGTAAGGTGGGGGGGGGGGTATTGGTTGAGGGGGGGGTATGTGGGGGGGGGGTTGTGGTTGGGGGTGGCAAGTCCTGGTCTTCCAGATGTAGGTGAGACCAAACACGGCTATCCTGCGACTTGCTATTGAGGAGTTCCCTCGGAAGGTACCTGGTGGGCTGCTGCGATGTCTTCAGCGAAGGCTGCTTGTTCCTCGGTCCGGCTCCGGAGTCTTCACTTGCGGCTGTTTTCTCTAACTGACGTCAGGATCTCAGTGACGTCTTGCGTTGTGGCGTGTTGGAGGTTATAGTGTGCGAGCCTCGTGTGAAATGTAAGGTTATAACCACGTGTTTTTGGGAACTTGTGGAGCCCGTGTCACTTCAGCCAGGAGACCAATATTCTCGTGCAATACGTCGTTAGATAGGTCTCCTTGGCGGCTATCGACAGGCTGTATTTTCAACTCAAACACACTAACCTCCTCAACGGTATTCTCTCCCGAAGTATTCTTCTTCCTGGAGCCAGACCTTGTGACCTCTGACCTTGCCCACACTAATCCTTGATATTTGGACTACACTGTCACTCGCTATGCAACTCACACGCGTATATTCGCAATTGGCGATTTTTCACGAATTTTTTAAACGGACTGTGATGTTATTCGTACCGATATAAGGCTGTTACTGGGTTAGGTTAGGTTAGGTTAGGTTAGGTTAGGTTAGGTTAGGTTAGGTTAGGTTAGGTTAGGTTAGGTTAGGTTAGGTTAGGTTAGGTTAGGTTAGGTTAGGTTAGGTTAGGTTAGGTTAGGTTAGGTTAGGTTAGGTTAGGTTAGGTTAGGTTAGGTTAGGTTAGGTTAGGTTAGGTTAGGTTAGGTTAGGTTAGGTTAGGTTAGGTTAGGTTAGGTTAGGTTAGGTTAGGTTAGGTTAGGTTAGGTTAGGTTAGGTTAGGTTAGGTTAGGTTAGGTTAGGTTAGGTTAGGTTAGGTTAGGTTAGGTTAGGTTAGGTTAGGTTAGGTTAGGTTAGGTTAGGTTAGGTTAGGTTAGGTTAGGTTAGGTTAGGTTAGGTTAGGTTAGGTTAGGTTAGGTTAGGTTAGGTTAGGTTAGGTTAGGTTAGGTTAGGTTAGGTTAGGTTAGGTTAGGTTAGGTTAGGTTAGGTTAGGTTAGGTTAGGTTAGGTTAGGTTAGGTTAGGTTAGGTTAGGTTAGGTTAGGTTAGGTTAGGTTAGGTTAGGTTAGGTTAGGTTAGGTTAGGTTAGGTTAGGTTAGGTTAGGTTAGGTTAGGTTAGGTTAGGTTAGGTTAGGTTAGGTTAGGTTAGGTTAGGTTAGGTTAGGTTAGGTTAGGTTAGGTTAGGTTAGGTTAGGTTAGGTTAGGTTAGGTTAGGTTAGGTTAGGTTAGGTTAGGTTAGGTTAGGTTAGGTTAGGTTAGGTTAGGTTAGGTTAGGTTAGGTTAGGTTAGGTTAGGTTAGGTTAGGTTAGGTTAGGTTCAGCGACGAAAGCTGGCCCAGAGGCAGCGGCGCGCTGCCCAGACGCCCGCCGTCGTTCTGACCCTGGGACCTGAAGCGGAGCAGCAAGGGCTGTCGTACGCTCAGGTCCTGCAGACGGCGCGGCGACAAATAAACGTCGCTGAGATGGGGATAGACCTATCGGTCGACCCCATCCGGATCAGAAGGGCTCAGACCGGGGCAAGGGTCCTAGAGCTGCCTAGAACCGTGAGCCAGGAGGGGGCAGACTTGATGGCTGAACGCCTCAAGGCCCTCTTCGCCGACGGGGTTGTAAGGGTCCACAGACCCATTAGGTGCGCGGAGCTTCGGTTTACCGACATCGACGACTCCGTCACCAGGGAGGACCTGGTCGCTGCCGTCGCGGAGAGGGGTCAGTGCCCTCCTTCCGCAGTTAAGGTGGCGGACCTGCGAATAGGTCCTGGGGGTATGTTCACCACTCTGGTGAAATGCCCCCTCGCCGTGGCCCCGAGGCTCATAACGACGAGGACAAAAAAGTTCCTCGTCGGGTGGAGCTCTGTAAAGGTGGTGCAACTGGCGGCGCGGCCCATGAAGTGTTTCCGATGCCTGGAGATCGGACACACTAGGGCCGTGTGCCCCAGCGAAACGGACCGCAGCGGGCTGTGCTACAAGTGTGCGCAGCCCGGCCACAAAGCGGCGGCCTGCACGGCTCCCGCAAAGTGCGCCATCTGCGTGTCGCGTGGACGCAGGGCGGACCACCAGATGGGTAGTCGGGGATGTGCTCCCCCGGCCCCAAACAGGAAGAAGAGGGCCCTACCGGGGCCCCCTAACGCGGCGAGAGCGGAGGCTGCTCCCCGCTCGGAGGAGATGATGGAGCCGTAATGGACCAAGTCCGCCCTCATCTATTCCTCCAGGGGAACCTCAACCACTCCGCCGGTGCCCAGGATCTCTTCCTACAAGCATTGGCGGAGTGGGAGATCGACGTCGCGGCAGTGGCGGAGCCGTACTTTGTTCCCTCCCGGTCTAACTGGGCGGGGGACCGTGACGGTTCCGTAGCCATCGTTGCCGCGACGGGCAGCCGTTCCGGACCCCTACAAGTCGTCCGTAGGGGTTCCGGTTTTATCGCAGCGTTTTGGGGGCCTTACGCCGTCGTGGGCGTATACTTCTCCCCGAACAGGAGTCTCGCCGAGTTCGAGTCATTCGTGGCCGAGCTTGAGACCCTCGTTCGGACGTTGGCACCCCGCCCGGTCCTTCTGCTTGGTGACCTCAATGCTAAGAGCACGGCATGGGGAGAACCGGCTACAGACCGACGCGGGGAAATGCTGGAGGAGTGGGCTCTCGGTTTGGACCTTGTCCTACTAAACCGAGGCCGCGCCCAGACATGCGTCCGGCATAACGGTGGGTCCATTGTGGACCTGTCGTTTTGCTCCCCGGCCATTGCCGGACGCGTCAACGACTGGCGAGTCGTCGTGGGGATGGAGACGCTGTCCGATCACAGGTACATTCGGTTCAGCGTCTCTCCCTCGGTGGAGTCCAGGGTTCGGCCGACCCCGAACTCGGGCTCTCCGCGATGGGCCCTCAAAAAGCTTGACAGGGAACTGCTGGTGGAGGCGGCCATCATCACTGACTGGTGTGCACCCCCGTCGGGTCTCTCGATTGACGACGAGGCGGAGCTGTTTCGCAGAACACTCACAGCGGTGTGCGACGCAGCGATGCCTCGGGTCCGGAGAAGGCCCAATAGACGGGCAGTCTACTGGTGGTCGCCCGAAATCGCAGGGCTTAGGCGGGCGTGTGTCGAGGCGCAACGCCGTTATACACGTCACCGCTCTAGGCGCAGGGACGAGGCCGCGGAGGCCCCTCTTTACGAGGCCTACCGCACGGCCAGATCAAATCTTCGCCTGGCCATTCTGCGCGCGAAAGCCGCAGCGAGGCAGGAGATGTACGAGGAGCTGAACCGGGATCCGTGGGGTCGCCCGTACCTGGCGGCGCGGAACAAACTTCGCGTCGCGGCGCCCCCGCTCACGGAGTCCATGGAACCTCGGCTCCTCAGGAACATTGTTTCGTCCCTGTTCCCACCACACCGGATTGACTATATCCCTCCAGCTATGGGCACCGCGCACTCGCGCGTTCAGCTGGAGGAGATATCCGAAGGAGAGTTCGAGGCGTCGACCCAGCGCCTTCGGACTAAGACGACTGCTCCTGGACCTGACGGGGTACCGGCTCGGGCTATTGCCTTGGCTGTGGGTCCCCTGAAGGACCGGCTGCGGGGTCTCTTCAACGCCTGTTTAGTGGCGGGGAGATTCCCCAAAGTCTGGAAGACGGGGCAGCTCGTCCTCCTTCGCAAGGACGGACGTCCGGCCGACTCGCCCTCGGGATACCGGCCTATCGTCTTGCTGGACGAGGCGGGCAAGCTCTTTGAGCGCGTCATCGCCGCTCGCATCGTCCGGCATCTGTCTGGCACGGGTCCCGACCTTTCGGCCACCCAGTTTGGGTTCAGGGCGGGCCGGTCGACCCTGGACGCACTGAGCCGGGTGAGGGAGTTCGCCGCGGAGTCCACGGCGCGGGGCGGGCTGGCACTGGCGGTGTCACTCGATATCGCCAACGCCTTCAACTCGCTCCCGCACCAATGCATTGAGTCGGCGCTCCGGCACCACGGGGTGCCGAACTATTTGCAGAGTATCGTGGCGGACTACCTTCGCGACAGGTTTGTCCAGTACACCGGACTGACGGGCCCGCAGCGGCAGCAAACCGGGCGCGGTGTTCCGCAGGGGTCAGTCTTAGGACCTCTCCTGTGGAACATCGGTTACGACTGGGTGTTGCGGGGTGCCCTGCTCAGTAGGATGGAGGTCGTCTGCTATGCAGACGACACCCTGGTGCTGGTCAGAGGGACCAACCAGGAGGAGTGCATCCGGCGTGCGACCTGCGGCGTCCATCTCGTCGTCGGTCGCATCCGGATGCTTGGACTCGACGTCGCTCTGGGGAAGACCGAGGCACTTTTGCTGTACGGCCCCCGGAGCCGACCAACCACCGGCTCGTGCCTGACAGTGGAGGACGTGAGGATCCCACTGTCGGGCCACATGAAGTACCTCGGACTGGTCCTCGACGGGCGGTTGAGCTTCCGGGAGCACTTTAAGCGGCTGACGCCGAAGCTTCGGCTCGCCGCAGCTGCCCTCGGAAGGCTCCTGCCGAACGTAGGGGGCCCCGATGTCGGGTGTCGCCGTCTGTACGCGTCGGTCATTAGATCGATGGCGTTGTACGGCGCACCCATTTGGAGCGACAGACTGACGGCCGATAACCGGGCGGTTCTTCTGGGCGCACAACGCGCTGTCGCCAACAGAATAGCCCGGGCCTACCGGACCGTCGGTCACGAGGCCGCGTGTGTCCTGGCCGGGACGCCGCCCTGGGATCTGGACGCAGAGGCGTTGGCGGGCCTTTACACCCGCTACGCCGAGCTCCGGTACCGGGGTGAGGAACCCCTGCCGAGACAACGCGAAGTCTGGCGAAGGCAGGCCCGTCTCGTCGTATTACGGAATTGGGAGCTCCGGCTCGCGAGACCGACGGCGGGGCGGAGGACCGTAGAGGCGATCCGCCCACATCTCCGTTTGTGGGTGGAGAGGCGGTACGGTTTATTGACCTACCGCCTCACGCAAGTCCTGACCGGGCACGGGGCCTTCGGCCACTACCTGTGTCTGGTCGCCCGGAGGGAGCGGACGACGGCATGCCACCAGTGCGGCGACGGTGACGACACCGCGCTGCACACGCTGGCCGTATGTCCCGCCTTCGCCGAGCCTCGCGCCGACCTCCAGGCGGCGCTAGGAGGCGTAGACGTCTCCGCGCTGTCGGCTGTTGTCGCTGCTGCGCTCAGCAGTCGCACGGCGTGGGACGCACTGTCCTCCTTCTGCGAGACCGCCATGTCCCAGAAGGAGGCAGCGGAGCGCGCTCGGGAGGACGACCCCGACGCGCCCCAAATACGCCGACGTCGAGTGGGGCGACGCAGGGCCGCGCATGAGCGCGCCCTTCCGCCCTGACTAGGGTCCTGGGCGACGGGCACGGGGGTGTCCGTCGACCGACTATAGGACCCACGACGGAGGGCCACATTTCGTGCTTCGGGTGTGGCCCTAATACGAGGCGGCGAGGCCGACGCTCTTTACACGTCGGCCTCCAATCAACCACGAAAGTGAGCCGCCGGCCCCTATTGGCCGGCGGATCCCCGCGGTTGGTGCGTGATGAATTGCTATTGCATTGCCACGCACCAACACGAAACGCGGATGACGTTGCACGGCGGTTCAGGTTTAGTCGGTAAGAGTCCGACACTACCCACTCGCTCCCCCGAGCGGGTGGGTGTCCATGAGGATTCCCCCGCCTTACCAAAAAAAAAAAAAAAAAAAAGGTTAGGTTAGGTTAGGTTAGGTTAGGTTAGGTTAGGTTAGGTTAGGTTAGGTTAGGTTAGGTTAGGTTAGGTTAGGTTAGGTTAGGTTAGGTTAGGTTAGGTTAGGTTAGGTTAGGTTAGGTTAGGTTAGGTTAGGTTAGGTTAGGTTAGGTTAGGTTAGGTTAGGTTAGGTTAGGTTAGGTTAGGTTAGGTTAGGTTAGGTTAGGTTAGGTTAGGTTAGGTTAGGTTAGGTTAGGTTAGGTTAGGTTAGGTTAGGTTAGGTTAGGTTAGGTTAGGTTAGGTTAGGTTAGGTTAGGTTAGGTTAGGTTAGGTTAGGTTAGGTTAGGTTAGGTTAGGTTAGGTTAGGTTAGGTTAGGTTTTTTTTTTTTTTTTTTTTTTTTTTTTTTTTTTTTTTTTTTTTTTTTTTTTTTTTTTTTTTTTTTTACGGACTTAACCTCTAACGTTATTAGAGCCTATTTTTATGCTAATTCTCTTTGTCACTCCAGTTCTATCATTTATGCCTCTCGTACTTTTATTCCGCATCCTGTTTCTTTCTATCATTCATCATCTTTTATTCTATGTGTATGGGTGGGATTCCCATTTTATTAACTATTCTATTTCTGCTAACTTTATTGATTTACTTAACTCATTTAGGGGTAATGATGACACACATATTTTGCTTTAATTACTTTTACAATATATCTTATGATCTAAACTTATTTAATGCTTATCTTATATTTTACCTTATTTATTTTATTATGTGCTGTTAAACTATTCACTTACATTCTACTTAATTATTACAAGTTTTGCTATGTTGTCCTATGTTTACGTGAATATAGATACAATATATTTCGAAACATAGTAGTTTCATCTATTTTTATTTCTTTTAATTACAATTTCTGCTATATTTACGCAGTAGTTTAGCAGTAAGTTACGTTTTTTGCCGCTCATTACATTTTTAATGTTGTCTCTCGTTAGCTTTAATTCTAGCTGCTGCTCCAAATTGTACCTAAGCGTGCCGAATGCAGGGCACTCTAAAATGATGTGTGGGAGACTCTCCGACACATCGGGTTCGCAGGTGCACGATGGACTCTCCTTGCACTTGAAACGATGCAAGTATTCGGAGAATCCACCGTGCCCCGTCAGAACCTGCGTTAGTACCCCTGCCGGTTCCACCTTTCGTACAATACGGAATGCCGCTATGGCATCGGGAAGGAACATCTTCGTCACCGAGGCCGTCTCGCCCGACACATATCTCCGATTCCATTCATCGAGCGATTCCATGCGAATACGTCTTCTGATGAATGAAATCGGACACTTGTCGTAGTCCGGCTTCCTCCGCGACGACAATGCTGCCTCCTTAGCCAGCTCATCCGCGCGCTCATTCCCCGGCAGGCCGGCGTGGGCCTTGACCCAGAACAAGGACACATCTTTGCCCTGGGCCAATGCCAGAGCCAGGTTTTTTCGCGTCTGCACTGCCAGGGGATGGAGAGAGCCATGGCCTGCAAGCGTCTGCAATGCGGACATTGAGTCACTGTACAAGCCATAACTCGTCTCAGCGCGATTGAGGATAAGATCCGAAGCCCTGCAGATGGCCAAGAGCTCCGCCTGGTACACCGTGCAGTACGCGGCGAGGCTAAGCTTGAGGTTTCGGATCTCAGCAGCACTATCCCATATGGACAATGCAGCCCCGACCCTCCCCTCAATCTTGCTGCCGTCGGTGAAGATTCGCACCGTCTGCACGTTCCTGCTATCAACTAGCTGTAGGTCGGCCAGGCATTCGAACTCCAGAGCCATCCACTTGGCCGGATGAGGAGCTTCCGCAAACCGTACCATACTTTCAATCTCCCTGTCTCCCGGCACAAACTGGGATGACCCTCTCCTGGCTTCATACAAGGCGGCTGCCTCTTGTATGCGCAGGTCTAGAGGAAGTATCCCAGCAAGTACCAGTGCTGAGTTTAGGGAGACTGTACGGTAGGATTTGCAGAGCTTCTGCGCGAATCCCCGTTGGAGTGAGCTCAGCTTCTTCCGTATCCCCAGCTTCTTCGTAGCTGGGGCCCAGGCTCCGGCTGCATACGTGACGATGGGCTCCACTGTGGCAGTGTATATAATTTTTACAACTTCGCGATTTAGACCCCAATCGACCTTAGCCGCTCTAGCTAACTGCTTGTAGATGGTAGTGGCTTTTTTGCAAATGTTTTTAACATGTTCATTAAAGGTCAATTTGTGGTCGACGGTAAGGCCCAGCACTTTCATTTGTTTTACTATCTCTATGTTTACTCCTCCCATGCTTAGGGCTGGCGTGTCATATTTTAACTTGTTTGTAACGACCATTGCCGTCGTTTTGTGCGGTGCAAATCTAAGTTTATTCTTGACCCCCCAGCTCTGAGCACGGGCTAGAGCCGCATTTGTTCTTATTGCGACATCCAGCGCTGTGTCACCGTCCACCACCAGGATCACGTCGTCTGCGAACGCCTGGATAAAATGCTCTCGTTCCAGTTCGTGGAGCAGCGGGTCCAGAAGAATATTCCATAGTATTGGACCACCAATTGACCCTTGAACACAGCCTTTGTTTGTCTCTTTAGTGCATTCTGCCCCGGCATATCTAACCCTTACTTTTCTGCAGTCGAGATAGCTGTCCAGTAGCCTTCTTATGTTTACCGGGCACTTTTCCTCAGCCAGTCTGACTTTTATGGCCGGCCACCATGCGCTATCGAAGGCGCCCTCTATATCCAACGACACCAGGACAATTAGCTTCTTCAGCCTCAACTTGTCCTGTACGTGTTTGATTAGCGTATAGAGGGCGTCCTCGGTGCTCTTCTGGGGCATAAAGCCGTACTGGCGAGTACTAATCCTCGGCACTAGCTGCCATTTAATCCGCGCTACCGTCATCCTCTCCAGAACCTTTCCCAAGACTGGCAGGAGACCTATCGGTCTATACGACTTGGGGCTCGTGTAATCGTCCTTGCCCGGTTTCCTGAGGACCACCACCGTTGCCTCCTTCCAGATGTCCGGGAAGTGTGCCAGTTCTAGGCACTTGTTGTACAGGGCAAGGAAAGCGTCCAGGTCCTGGAGAATCGCTCGACTGCATATGTCGGATGTGAATCCATCCCGACCGGGAGCTTTTTTGGGATTAAAACCTTCCACGGCTACTCTCAGCTCCAATGGTGTAAATGGTGGGTCATGATGCTCATCATGTTGCCACTCATTTACCCGTTTTGCGGTTTCTCTGATGAGCCTGTGGTATGCGTTGTCCTCTTCCGCTGTGTCCTTTGGATAGAATGTATCCGCGAGTAGGGCTGCCGACTTTCGTGGGTTCAAGAATGCACCATCTTTAGATAGGGTCGTGTCTTCCTGTCTCCTGGTGGTCCTGTTGATGACGCGGTATATCCCTTCCCAGACTCCCTCTTTGTCTTGCTTCCCGCAGAAGTCCTTCCAGCTGCTGATTTGGGCTTTCTTGGCTTTGCACTCATAGTCTTCTTTTGCTTTCAGGTACTCGTCGACGACCGTCGCCCGCCGGACCGGTGCAGCGTTGCGGATGCGGTTCTTCCGCCTTGCGACCTCCTTCTTCAGGACTGCGAGCTCCTCGGACCACCATGGGATGGTAAGTTTCCTTTTGTTGTTTATTTTAGGAATGGAGGCCTCACACGCCTTCCTGATTATTTTCTGGTATTTAGTGACAGTGTTTTCCAGTTCGTGTATGTTTCCGATCCCATTTATGTCATCAATATTTAGGTGGTAACTAGTTTTGAGTTCACGTAGTTTTTCATTAAAAGAGGTCCATTTGGCTTTTTTAGTGTTAAATATCCGGGTTGTTCGATCAATTTTAAAGCCTTTTTCCCTAGTTAATTTTATTGTGAACTTAATTGTATTGTGGTCCGAGGACGTTGCTCCTGTGTCGACCCGCCAGCTGTCAATCCAGTCAAATAGGTCGAGCGAACATGCCGTGACGTCCACGTGGCTCTTGTACGACACGCCTCCTCTGACAGTGTCAAATGTAGGCGTGTTGCCAGTATTCAGTACCTGAAGCTCTAACTCTTCCAGGGTCCCGGACATATCTTCTCCCCTGTGGTCTTCTATGGTGCTTCCCCACCAGGTGCTCTTGGCGTTGGTATCGCCTCCTATCAGCAGTTTTCCAGTTCCCAATGCCAACTTGATATTGGACAGTTGATCCAAGTATGGCCCCAATGGTTGGTCTGGCTCGAAGTAAAAAGATACTACTGCGATTTCCCAGGCTTTGGTCCGGATCCTCACCACGCAGATGTTATTTGTGGTAAGTTCTGGGTAGGGGATAACGTCTAAGTTATCGTCGAAGACGGCAATAGCCGCCTTAACCCTCCCGCTTCCATCACGCTCGCACTGGTAGATTCGCACACCTCGGTAGCTCTTCATACTCCTGGCTCCTCCCACGTAGGGTTCCTGGATCAATGCCCATGCGGTTGACCGCTCACTGGCCTCTAAGAAGAGTTCGGTGGTTGCCAGTTCCTTTCTTTGTAGGTTGGCTTGGGCTACTGCGTATCCTCTGGTTGGTGTGCCTGCCCTGTTGTTGTTGCCCTCAGCGTTAACAATACGTTACTCTGGAACGCGCTATAGCGTCCCATTTCTGTCTCACTGGGCAGCTGTTGCTAAAGGCGTTGTGGTTCACTTCAGTGAACTTTGCCTGTGCGCAGTTTGTACAGGTCGGAGCTGCTCCAGCAAGACGCAACTCGCATTGCCCGCTCATATGTGGCCCCCCACAGTGGCTGCATTTTTCGACGCTCTCGAGGCAAAGTTTTCTTCCGTGCCCGTACCCCAGGCACAGTGAGCACTGAATTAGCGGCGACTGGTCTTCTACTGGTACCTTTTGAAGGTCCACATGTGCCGCTTTCTTTGCAACCATCCGTTTCCATACCTGCGGGGAGACCCTGAGGACAACATGGCTGGTATGTGGGTTCCTAGATCTCTTCTTGTATTGGATTAGCATCTTGCTTTCATCCTCTTTGAGCCCGGTGAATATGTCGCCATTCTGATTTTTGACAGCTTTGAGTATGTCCTCATCTGTGTGGTAGTTCATGACGCCTTTCAGGACTACCAATGGATCTTTATTTTTTATATTTTCAACCTGCAGCTCGCCCACATTAACCAGTCTCTCTTTCAGCTTATCCCTCTGGCTTTCCGTCCTGCAGCCGAGGACTATCTTACGGTCTTTTGCCTTTCGGACTCTGTCCACGGTTACCCAACCGTCTTTGGCATTGACCGCCTCCCTTATCTGACCCAGTGGTTAGGTTAGGTTAGGTTAGGTTAGGTTAGGTTAGGTTAGGTTAGGTTAGGTTAGGTTAGGTTAGGTTAGGTTAGGTTAGGTTAGGTTAGGTTAGGTTAGGTTAGGTTAGGTTAGGTTAGGTTAGGTTAGGTTAGGTTAGGTTAGGTTAGGTTAGGTTAGGTTAGGTTAGGTTAGGTTAGGTTAGGTTAGGTTAGGTTAGGTTAGGTTAGGTTAGGTTAGGTTAGGTTAGGTTAGGTTAGGTTAGGTTAGGTTAGGTTAGGTTAGGTTAGGTTAGGTTAGGTTAGGTTAGGTTAGGTTAGGTTAGGTTAGGTTAGGTTAGGTTAGGTTAGGTTAGGTTAGGTTAGGTTAGGTTAGGTTAGGTTAGGTTAGGTTAGGTTAGGTTAGGTTAGGTTAGGTTAGGTTAGGTTAGGTTAGGTTAGGTTAGGTTAGGTTAGGTTAGGTTAGGTTAGGTTAGGTTAGGTTAGGTTAGGTTAGGTTAGGTTAGGTTAGGTTAGGTTAGGTTAGGTTAGGTTAGGTTAGGTTAGGTTAGGTTAGGTTTTTTTTTTTTTTTTTTTTTTATTATATTTGAGGACGCTGTTTATCCCTCTAACATGATTAGAGACCTTGAGTGCGATTTGTCCATACATACAGTATAAATTTGTTTAAGGTGTAGGGTAGGGGGGGAAGGGTAGGGCAGAGCTGGCTTAAAAAAGTCACCTGCTTCAGCACCTTTCTTGATTTCGGAGATGACTGCTATAGGTTTTTTCCGCAACTCGATGTCATATATTGTGCGTTCATGATCATCATGCTCGTCTATATGTCCCGTGCTTTTTCAACAACCTTTTTAGGAGCAGGAAGGAGTAATTGCGCTCTTGTGCGGGTGATTTTGCCTCTTAGCGGAGGTCTTTCCTGTGAGCTATCTGGAGCTTTTAAAACAACGGTGGATCCACCTTTGACCCTGGCGCGAGATCTAACTGCAAAGGATACATCGAGCCACGACGGTATGGTAACTTTGGTTCCTTTTTCTAATTTATGCGATTTCTTATGAAATCGGACATAATTAATTTTCCACCGTTTTGTTTTGTACTCTTTACCATCGTGACTCGGATCCGTGATCGTTGCTCCTAGATCTCGCTCCGTTACCAAGCCGGCAGGAACTGCTGTGCCCATGTAGCCGCTGCCACATATAGCCACGATGCCCCCCGGGGGGCCCTCAGCAATAAGCGGTCTTTGCTCGAGCCAGCGCTTCCCACTTGCGTCGGACGGGGCACTCCATGCTAAACGCACCATGCCCCGTCTTTTCAAGGTTTGCCTTGACGCAGTTGCGGCAAGTGGGTTGTGCGCTGGCGAGCTTCTCCGCGCATTCTCTCCTATGGTGAGGGCCGCCACAGTGTCCACACTTCTCTTCGGTTTCAGAGCAGAGGCGTCTGGTATGCCCGTACCCCAGACACATCGAGCATTGGACCAACGGGGAGTGGTCCTCCGCTCTGATGAGCTGGAGATCGAGGTACACCTCGGACGCCTCAAGAAACCTGTTCCAAAGAGTCGGGGACACCTTGAGGACAACGTGGCACATGAGCGAGTTTGTTGCCCTTTTTCGGAATCTGACTTCGGCCCGATCGTCACCAGTTGGGAGGTCACGAAACAGGTTGTTCTGCATCCTCAGGAACCCTAGGATTTCCTCGTCCTTGTGCATGTTAAGGACGTCCCTGAGGATGATGAGGGGGTCCTGGTTTTTTACCACCAGGACCTCTAGCTGATGATCTGCTTCCTCTATACGTGTTTGAACCCTGTTCCGCTCCTCTTCAGTTCTACAACTGATGACGATCCTCCTATCTTTGGCCTTCCTGATTCTGTCTATTTTAATTCCCCCCTCTTTAGC
Organism: Plusia festucae; assembly: GCA_950381575.1. NCBI lineage: Eukaryota > Metazoa > Arthropoda > Insecta > Lepidoptera > Noctuidae > Plusia > Plusia festucae. Next base: position 92,310 of record CATNUI010000005.1, on the reverse strand, counting down.
GTTAACCGCTTTTCTAATTTTTCCCAAGACCTCTTCACCAGTCTCCATTTCGTCTTTGGACGCGACCACAACCGAGTGCAGCGCAGTTGGCTCTGGGCGTTTGTGCCCCTTTCCCCCCGCCACCACACCCGCGTATGTGACCGCCTCCAAAGACCCCACCTTTGTTTGAAGGGCCTCTTTTAGTTGCTCCGCTTTCTCGTTGCTCTCTCTCATTAGCTGACTATGTTCAGCTATCGAGGAGAGCAACTGAGAAACCCCGGTTTGGCAAGCCACCTGCATTTCCTTTTCCTCTTCCCGTGGCTGCGGGTCCCCCATGTTTTCCACCATATCTGCACTGAAAGGTGCTGGTGGGGACGGACACATGGGTTTCCCGGATTCGGTTTCCTTGATGAGCTGGTACAGCCCATCGATGGCCTGGATGACGGAAGCCTTTATGTCTGTCTTCAAATTTCTGGATGCGTTGAGAGCTATTTTGGCTTTCGTCACCCATGCCCTCGCCTCCTGTAGCTTATTAGGCTGCAACACGCTGACCGAGATCTCCTCAGGGAAGAGGACCTTGCCCGCCTCCCGCTCCCCCGTGTCCCTCCGGACTTTCGTCTGGGTACGAAAAGCGCTGGACTTCTGCACTAGTTTGGGGGGGGTGGTAGGCGGGGAGGGGCCAGAAGACTGTTTGGCGGGTGTGCGGAACATTTTAACGTATGGAGTGAGATGCCCTGGGAATGTGAGAGGAAACCTTATAACCTAACCCAACCAATTTATTAAATGTAAGTTTGTATAAGTTGTAAATACAGTAGCTATAACTAAATCTTGTATAAGTTGTAAAATTGTATATATAAAAATAAAATAAAATGTGTATAAAATTGAAATAAAAGAGAATTTTTCTAAAATATTTGGCCGAGCGATAACAATCGTTGCATTGGCGAATCTTGCACGCTGGTCTGCTGTAAGGGCCGCGGTTGCCCTGCCCTGCCGCCGATTTAGCAGGCAAACACTTCTTTCAGTCCAAGAAGTGTCCAAAACCGGCTTTTGGTATTAAATTTTTAGTACCTGCTGAACAAGTACGCGTGTCTAAGTAAGGTCTCAAGGCCTGGACCACAGAGACTAAGTTGTAAGGACAGAACAGTCTTTAACAATTACGGCAACACAAACCGCAGCTCTCTAACCCTATCGGTTCCGGAGATATGGCCCGTCAAAGTTGGCAGGTACCAAAATCGGACGGGCAAAATCCCTCCGGAATCGATATGCCCAATGAGATTAGGGTGGGTGGGCGGGCCCGAAACTAATTTTTTCGCGTTTTTCTGGTGGTCGGAGCACCACGTGAGTGGTGTCGGCAGATCGGGCTCGACGCCCTCTATCCAACGACGGGAATAACGGATGGTCTCCGGGAACAAATTTTCCGGGAAAACCGCGAAAAACAGGAAAAATTTCGGAAAAATCTAATTATTTTAAAAATTTTGTATAGTCACACCCTACGTGTGCTATATCGTTGAATAGGTCTTTAAGAGACCTTCAATTTGAATATAATGTCGAATAGTTTTAATGCGAAAATTTAGTAATAAAATGTTTTTAGTGAAAATTAATGTGATTTTTAATAAAAAATTTGAAAATTTATGAATTTTAAGAGCCAAACGGGGTGTCGTTAGAAAGATCTCGTCGAGATCTACGCGTCAACGCAAAAATCAGGAACAACCACTGATGTACCACAGAGTTATAGCAGATTAAAAATATACACAGTTAAAAATTATCAATTTTCATGAAAATTATGAAAATGTTAAGGTTTTTCCGCGTGTAAAAGCGCGGAGCGTTAAAGTATAGTCAAAAAGAAAGTGTATATAAAGAAAACCCGACCAAAATCAAGCAATTAACAAAAAAGTTGTCGACGGGTTAGGTTAGGTTAGGTTAGGTTAGGTTAGGTTAGGTTAGGTTAGGTTAGGTTAGGTTAGGTTAGGTTAGGTTAGGTTAGGTTAGGTTAGGTTAGGTTAGGTTAGGTTAGGTTAGGTTAGGTTAGGTTAGGTTAGGTTAGGTTAGGTTAGGTTAGGTTAGGTTAGGTTAGGTTAGGTTAGGTTAGGTTAGGTTAGGTTAGGTTAGGTTAGGTTAGGTTAGGTTAGGTTAGGTTAGGTTAGGTTAGGTTAGGTTAGGTTAGGTTAGGTTAGGTTAGGTTAGGTTAGGTTAGGTTAGGTTAGGTTAGGTTAGGTTAGGTTAGGTTAGGTTAGGTTAGGTTAGGTTAGGTTAGGTTAGGTTAGGTTAGGTTAGGTTAGGTTAGGTTAGGTTAGGTTAGGTTAGGTTAGGTTAGGTTAGGTTAGGTTAGGT
>CATNUI010000005.1:62500-85000 GCA_950381575.1 Plusia festucae | reverse complement strand
ATAAAAACAAATTAATTTCAAAGCGTAGTTTCATAGTAGGTACAATGTTCGACTACTCAGACAGTGGGCCGTAATCAATTCGGTTTCTAATATTGGTGATAAGAGAGGTCAATCGAGGGCAATGAGTGGATGTTGCGCTGTGTTGAGTGTTAATGTTTTTGTTATGTTGTGTGTTGTGTAGTGTGCAGTTATGACAGTTAGCGGCGGCGGTGTTGGTTTTGTCTGGGCAGTTTTTATATAGGTGTGTGGATGAGGAACAGTGTGAGCAGACTGTTTTGTCAGTTGTGCAGTGTTTCTTTGTGTGACCGAATTGAAGGCAGGAGTAACACTGCAAAAGAGGTATATACTCCTCTGCGTGTACCCGCTGGTGGTCGATATTTAGTTGGTGATTTTTTATTATTGTTCTCCATAGACGAGGAGCGACCATGAAAACAGCGTTGTATAATTTGTCGCTCTTGTTTGCCCTTTTAAACCTAAACGCTAGGTCCCCCGGCTCAACATCAACGCCAAAGTCGTTTTGGTTGACGATGACCTGCGTCAACTCTTCGCAAGGAGTGTCGGCCGACACGCCCTTGAGAATAATCATAGGCCTAAGCCTTCGGCACGGCTCCGCCGTTATGGCGCACTCAGCCAGCTTGATTTTCTCAAGAGCGACGTCGCGTTGTTCCTCGCTATCGAATTCGACCCTAATTTTATTATTAGATACGAACTTGACGTCCGCGGGAGAGAATTTTGTGTCTTTAAAAGACACCCCGGATCTAAAAACTTGTAGCGTGTCGCGCGGCCCGGCGACCGCATTCCTAGGCGAGACGATAAGGGCCGGTTTAGTGCGAGGGGCCGGAGAGGGTGGAGGCGGCGGAGCGCTCGCCCGCACGGCGCCGGCAACTGTGGCGTAGCTCGGTCGAGCCGAGGGGAGAGCGGGGCAAATTGACTGTGCCAATGTTTTTATCTCGGATTTAATTACCCCTTTTAAATCCGAGACAATATCCTCTTTGAGTTCGGCGAAGGACTCACTGTTAGTAGAAGTCGCGGCCTGAGGTTCTCTCCGAGCAGCGGCGGTCTGCCTACTTATTACTCCTACCTCGTTGAAGATCTCGATGATCTTGAGTTTGCTGTCGCGACTTACGCTCCTGCCCGTGGTCAGGAGTTTGCGAGCCTCATCGAGTTTTGCACTCAGAAACTTAAAAAAGTCAAAGCGTGCAGGTCTATCCGCGGGCAGTATGTCTTCACCCAACATGTCGAGGTGCATACCTCCTTCGTCATCCGAGTCTAACTCGCTATACGAGCCAAACATTGTACCCGCCTACTATATTATAAAAGAAACTAAAATAAAATCAATAAAAATACAATCAATAAAATACAATCAATAAAAATACAATTGAATAAAATGGGTAAAATAATAACAATAGTAAAACACGTAAAACAAAATAAAAACCTATCTAAAACTTATAAAATAAAATACGCTAGCTGTCCACCCAGAGGCCCCAAATCTATTTAGCGATAAGAGTGTTACTCGCATATGTGTGTGTGTGGGGGAACTAGGTGTTACGTACAAAAAGTTAGGTAGGCACGTCAGCGCGCCCGGCGTCGCAAGAAGCCGCAGCGACACGGGAAAATGACCCCCACTCCGTAGGGAATAAAGATCAAAATCCCGGATCACGCGAGACCTCGTGCAAAGACGAGAGCCCGGTACCTCAGGCTGAAGGCAGCCTACAACTGTTAACAGCCAGAGCCTAAATCTAATGACAATTAACACAAATCTAAAATTTATTTGATATTTACCAAAGTGAAGGGGGAGGGGAACGGACCCGCGGGGGGTGTTCCCGAGGGTCAAATCCAATAATTCTTCGTCACCTACGGTGACGAAGAATTCGCTGGACCCCTCGTATTTCCCGTAGGACTCACCGTTTACGAGATACCGGGTATGACGCAATAAATGTAAATAAAATATGGAAATTAACGGCAAATTTTGACAAATGAAAAGTTAAATATCTCGTAAACTACTGATTGTACTGAAATGAAACTTTACAGGAAATAGTTTTAGGCTACTAGCTCCCTAGATTAACAATCAAAAACGACGTGAGACAAACCCCTAATTAGCGTGTTAACGTAATAAAATTACGTAAACTGCAAAACAGACTTGTATTTGCGATTGGTTTGAATGCCGCGTGTCACTGAAACTACAATAACTAAGTGTCTATAGGTTGTAAAAATATGGTTGAGGTGTCAAAATGTAGGTCTTGAATTGGGCTATTGAAGACTGGTCACTGCATACCACCTTGCCACATAGCAAGTTGGTCAAACTGGGTCTTGAAGTTATGTTTACAAAAAATTTACCTGAATTGCTCGGTTTACGGTTAAATGGGTGAAGTTAGGTGTAAGGTCTGATCGGGGCTGTCTTGATAGACGTCTAGGTCACCTGCAGGCACCCCCAGACTGAGCCGCACTCCTCAGGTTCCGGAGAAAACCTCGATGTATGAGGACAGTTTTTCCTCAATATCTTCGTGGATCCTGGGCCTAAGGAAGGCAGACTTGGTAGGCAGTTGGGGGGTTCCAAGGCGCGTCGATAGACACCAAAAACGTAGGGGGTGACCACTCAAAATTCCGAGCGCCAGCCAGAAAACTGTATTTTCGGCGGCGTCAGCGGGTTTTGAGGAGTTATAAGTCCAGAAGGCACGTCGTCACACACACAAACAACTATCAATCACTCGCGCGGCACAAAGACCTGTATTTTGGTACAAAATTGAGCGTTTTAGCGTAACTTTGCGATTTTAAACGATTTTAACACGGGAGCGAAGCGAAAAACGGTGTTCTCTCGAGCGCTCGAGTGCCGCGACTGGTTAGGTTAGGTTAGGTTAGGTTAGGTTAGGTTAGGTTAGGTTAGGTTAGGTTAGGTTAGGTTAGGTTAGGTTAGGTTAGGTTAGGTTAGGTTAGGTTAGGTTAGGTTAGGTTAGGTTAGGTTAGGTTAGGTTAGGTTCCGGGACCCGTGGGGGCGCCCCTATCGGAGGGTGCGAGGGAAACTCCGTCCCTGGGGCCCCCCACTTGCAGAGGGTCTCGAGCCCCAGTTGCTGGACGAGGTGGTCGCCACGCTCTTCCCCGCGAGGGCGGAACACGTTCCGCCGCCGATGGCTGTGCCTGCAGCTTCGGAGACTTCGGAGGAAAGTGCCAGCGTCCCTGAGGTGACACAACCAGAGCTGAGCGCGGCCGTGAAGCGGCTCCGGGCAAAGAATACCGCCCCGGGGCCCGACGGGGTACCCGGCCGCGCTCTCGTTCTCGCTCTGGAGGCTCTAGAGCCCCAACTGAGAGGACTCTACTCCGCGTGCCTGGAGCGGGGCCAGTTTCCCGCATTGTGGAGGACCGGTCGACTGGTCCTGCTCAGGAAGGCGGGGCGCCCGGCGGACTCGCCGTCGGCGTACCGGCCCATTGTGCTGCTGGACGAGGTGGCCAAGCTCTTCGAGCGTATAGTCTCGGGCCGCCTCGTCAGCCACTTGAGTGGGGATGGGCCGGACATCGACGGCAGACAGTATGGGTTCCGCAGAGGGCGCTCCACTGTTGACGCCATCATGCGGGTGAGAGTCCTGGCGGAGGATGCGGTGTCCCGGGGTGGGGTGGTGCTGGCGGTGTCCTTGGACATCGCCAACGCGTTTAACACCCTGCCCTGGAGTTGTATTAGGGAGGCGCTTCGATATCGTCGAGTGCCTTCCTACCTCCGCCGCGTGGTTGGGGCCTATTTGGCGGAAAGGTGTGTCACCTACGTGGGACGCGACGGCAGAGGCCGGCGCGACATGTCGTGCGGTGTTCCACAGGGTTCGGTACTTGGGCCGCTCCTGTGGAACATCGGGTACGACTGGGTGCTGAGGGGCGAGCGTCTCCCGGGGGTGGACCTGACGTGTTACGCGGACGACACGCTGGTCACCGTTCGGGGGAGCTCGCACAGGGAGGCAGCGATGCTCGCTACGGCTGCGGTCTCACAGGTGGTGGGCCGCATCCGGCGCCTGGGCCTGGAGGTGGCCCTCAACAAGTCGGAGGCCATAGTTTTTCATGGCCCCCGACGGGCGCCGCCGCCGGGACTGCACATCGTGGTCGGGGGGGCCCGGATAGCTGTCGAGCCCACCATGAAGTACCTTGGTCTGGTGCTCGACAGCAGGTGGGACTTCGGCCCCCACTTCCGGCGGCTGGTGCCCAGGTTGATGGGCGCGGCGGGCGCGCTGGCATCGCTGCTTCCCAACTTGGGGGGCCCGAGCACCGCCTGTAGGCGGTTATACGTGGGGATCGTGCGATCCATGGCCCTGTATGGGGCCCCAGTGTGGGCGGGTGACCTGACGGCCCGTACCGTCGCAGTACTGCGACGGCCGCAGAGGGCGATGGCCGTCAGGGTCATCAGGGGGTATCGCACGATCTCCTACGAGGCGGCTTGTGCACTGGCCGGATCCCCGCCGTGGGACCTGGACGCGAGGGCCCTCGCGTCAGTATATCGCTGGCGCGAGGAGGCGCGAACGCGGGGCGAAGGACTGGCGCCGCTACAGATAGAGCGGCGCCGGGACGAGCTCCGCCGGGTCCTGGTGGCGGAATGGCGGGAAAGGCTTATGCGCCCTACCGCCGGCCTCGCGACCGTCGAGGCGATCCGACCAGTGCTCGAGGAATGGCTCGGGAGGAGGCACGGCTCCCTGTCGTTTCGGGCGACGCAGGTGCTCTCGGGGCACGGTTGCTTCGGGAAGTACCTGTGTCGCATAAACAGGGAGCCGGACGCCCGGTGTCATCACTGCGTCCATTGCGGGGAGGACACGGCGCGGCATACGCTGGCAGAGTGTGCCGCATGGGAGGGGCCGCGCCGTGCCCTCATCGCTGAAGTGGGAGCCGATCTGTCGCTGCCGGCCGTGATCAGAGCTATGGTCGGTGGCGCAGAGTCGTGGGACGCGGTGATCTCCTTCTGCGAGACAGTCATGTCGCAGAAGGAGGCTGCGGAGAGGGAGAGGGAGATCACGACCTCTCTCTCGAGCCGCAGCAGGCGCACCGGGCGTCGGCGGAGGGCGGACAACGCCCTCCTCCAACCCCCATAAATCGGTCCAGGGGCGGCGGATCCGGGGACATCCGTCGCCCTCCACCAACTGGACCCGAGGAGGCGGCGCGTCGCGTTCCTCGCGCGCGCCTCTTAAGCGATGCGTCACGGGGGGAGTTTAACACCTCACTCCCCCCCTGACGGGACGGGGCCCGCGGCAGCGGGCCGGCCATCGGTCGGAGGTTGCGGAGGCATTTAACATTCCCGCGACCTCCGACTATAATGGGCGAGGGAACGCCGGGGTGGTTTTAGCCGGTAGGAGTCCGGCACGCCCCTCCGCCTTTCCCCAGGCGGAGGATGTCCATGAGGATTTCCCCCCGTAAAAAAAAAAAAAAAAAAAAAAAAAAAAAGGTTAGGTTAGGTTAGGTTAGGTTAGGTTAGGTTAGGTTAGGTTTTTTTTTTTTTTTTTTTTTTTTGGTGTTTTGGATGCTTTTTATCCCTCTGACATGGGGGTCAGAGTCTTTGAGTGCGAGATTTCTGTGTGCGATGTAGAGATTTGTGGATTTAGAATATGAAGGGGGGGACGTAAGGTTGTGCTTTAAATGTTTGTGCATTTTTCTATTGCGGATTGTGTACGCTATCTTTTACTTGGGATATTTGTTTGTGCTTTAGGGGATGTCCATGCTTTAACATGAGCACCCCTCATAAACGCCACTGTAAATGTTGCCAATGATTCGGATTTCTTTTTAATTTGCACACGGTTGGAGCTCCAGCGTCGGACACTCCCGTCTTCGCCTTGCGGTTTGCTCTTGTCGCTAGGGTTTCGAAGGACAACGGCGGCATGTTTTGTGTCATACGCAATAATAATTTGCCCATTTTCATCAAAAAATGGGCCCAATTTTGTGCAGTTAATTTAGTACACTTCATGCCGTCGTTGGTCAGACACATCAGAGCCGCTTGACTCCGCACTACAGAAAACAGAAGGTCCGACAGGGGCCTTGTGGTGTCCGCGCGGCTGCTGCTTTCTTCTCTACGATTTGCGTGGGGGCCCTTAGCAGTACGCCGTTTTCGCTCGAGCCAACGAGTCCCACCTGCGTCGGACGGGGCAGTCCATGCTAAAAGCATTGTGCCCCGTTTCTTCCAATTTTGCGGTGACGCAGTTGCAGCAGGTGGGAGCTGCGTTGGCGAGTTTCTCGGCGCAAGTGCTCCGCTGGTGAGGGCCCCCACAGTATCCACACTTCTCCGCGGTTTCGGTGCAGAGGCGTCTGCTGTGGCCGTACCCCAGACACATCGAGCATTGGACCAGCGGTGACTGGTCCTCCACCCGGATGAGCTGGAGGTCGATGTACACCTCAGACGCCTCTACCAACCGGTTCCAGAGGGAGGGTGACACTCTGGCGACCACGTGCGACATGAGGGCATTCCGTGCTTTTTTCCGGAATTTGATTTCCACCCGATCGTCACCAGCTGGGAGGTCGCGGAACAACCTCTTGTTTTGAATCCTCAGGAATTCTACGATGTCCTCATCCTTATGAAAGGTGAGGACATCCCTGAGGATAACGAGGGGGTCCTGGTTCATCACCTCTTGGACTACGAGCTGCTGGTCTGCAGACTCGATCCTGGTCCGGACCCTGTTCCGCTCCTCTTCACTTCTACAGCTGATGACGATCTTTTGGTCTTTCGCCTTCCGGACACGGTCAATCCGAATGCCCCCAGTCTTTGCGTCGATCGCCTTTCGCACCCTCCCCAAGACTTCCTCCCCCGTCTCGATTTCATCCCTGGACGTGACCACCACTGAGTGCAGTGCGGTCGGCTCCGGGCGTCTTCGCCCCTTTGCCGCCACACTCGCATATGTGGCCACCTCCAGGGACTCTCTCTTCTCTCGAAGAGCCGATCTGAGGTCCTCCGCTTTCTCGTTGCTCTCCCTCATTAGCCGACTATGTTCGGCTATCGAGGAGAGCAACTGAGAAACCCCGGCTTGGCAAACCGCCGGTACTACCTTTCCCTCTTCCCGTGGCTGCGGGTCCCCCAAGCTTTCCACCATATCAGCACTGGAAGGTGCTGGCGGAGGCGAACACCTGGGTTTCCCGGTTTCGGTCTCCTTGATGAGGTGGTACAGCCCATCGATGGCCTGGATGACGGAAGCCTTTATATCTGTCTTCAAATTTCTGGACGCGTTGAGAGCTATTTTGGCTTTCGTCACCCATGCCCTCGCTTCCTGTAACTTATTAGGCTGCACCACGCTGACCGAGGTCTCCTCAGGGAAGAGGACCCTGCCCGTCTCCTGCTCCCCCATGTCCCTCCGGACTTTCGTCTGGGTACGAAAAGCGCTGGACTTCTGCACTAGTTTGGGGGGAGTGGTTGGCGGGGAGGGGTCAGTAGACAGTTTGGCGGGAGTGCGGAACATTTCGACCTTTGGAGAAATGCTCTGAAAATGTGGAGGAAAACCTTGTAACCCAACCCAACCAATATAATTAATGTAAATTTGTAAAAGTTGTAAACACAGTCGCTATAACTAAATCTTGTATAAGTTGTAAAATTTGTAAATAAATAGAATAAAATGTGTATAAAATTAAAATGAAAGAAAATTGACTATAAATATTGGTCGAGGCGATGTCGAACGTTTTATTGGCGGATTCTACACGCTGGTCTGCTGTAAGGGTCGCGGTTGATCTGCCCTGCAGCCGATTTAGCAGGGAAACACTTCTTGCGGTGCAAGAAGTGTCCAAAACCGGCTTAAGGTGTTAAATTTAGAGTACCCGCTGAAGAAGTACGCGTGCCAAAATAAGGTCTCAAGGCCAAGACCTCAGAGACCAAAATATTAAAGTAGAGCAGTCTTTTACGAATCCAACAACGTAAACCGCAGATCTCTAGCCCACTTGGTTCCTGAGATATAGCCCGTCGAAGTTGGTAAGTACCAAAAACGGGACGGGCAAAAACCTCTGGAATCTATATGCCTAATGAGATTAGGGTGGGTGGGCGGGCCCGAAACAAATTTTTTCACGTTTTCCTGGTGGTCGGAGCACCACGTGAGTGGTGTCGGCAGATCGGGCTCGACGCCCTCTATCCAACGACGGGAATAACGGATGGTCTCCGGGAACAAATTTTCCGGGAAAACCGCGAAAAACAGGAAAAATTTCGGAAAAATCTAATTATTTAAAAAATTTTGTATAGTCACACCCTACGTGTGCTATATCGTTGAATAGGTCTTTAAGAGACCTTTAATTTGAATATAATATTGGCTAGTTTTGGAAAATGAATTTACTTAGAAAATGTTTTTAATGAATTTTAATAAGGTTTTTTATGAAAAATTTGAAAATTATTGATATTTAATAACCAAATGGGGTGTCGTTAGAAAGATCTCGTCGAGATCTACGCGTCAACGCAAATATCAGGAATAACCACCAATAAACAGCAGAGTTATAGCAGTTTAAAAATATACACAATTAAAAATATCAATTTTCATGAAAATTATGAAAATGTTAAGGTTTTTCCGCGTGTAAAAGCGCGGAACGTTATAGTATAGTCAAAAAGAAAATGTGTATAAAGAAAACCCGACCAAAATCAAGCAACAAACAAAAAAGTTGTCGAACCGGGTTAGGTTAGGTTAGGTTAGGTTAGGTTAGGTTAGGTTAGGTTAGGTTAGGTTAGGTTAGGTTAGGTTAGGTTAGGTTAGGTTAGGTTAGGTTAGGTTAGGTTAGGTTAGGTTAGGTTAGGTTAGGTTAGGTTAGGTTAGGTTAGGTTAGGTTAGGTTAGGTTAGGTTAGGTTAGGTTAGGTTAGGTTAGGTTAGGTTAGGTTAGGTTAGGTTAGGTTAGGTTAGGTTAGGTTAGGTTAGGTTAGGTTAGGTTAGGTTAGGTTAGGTTAGGTTAGGTTAGGTTAGGTTAGGTTAGGTTAGGTTAGGTTAGGTTAGGTTAGGTTAGGTTAGGTTAGGTTAGGTTAGGTTAGGTTAGGTTAGGTTAGGTTAGGTTAGGTTAGGTTAGGTTAGGTTAGGTTAGGTTAGGTTAGGTTAGGTTAGGTTAGGTTAGGTTAGGTTAGGTTAGGTTAGGTTAGGTTAGGTTAGGTTAGGTTAGGTTAGGTTAGGTTAGGTTAGGTTAGGTTAGGTTAGGTTAGGTTAGGTTAGGTTAGGTTAGGTTAGGTTAGGTTAGGTTAGGTTAGGTTAGGTTAGGTTAGGTTAGGTTAGGTTAGGTTAGGTTAGGTTAGGTTAGGTTAGGTTAGGTTAGGTTAGGTTAGGTTAGGTTAGGTTAGGTTAGGTTAGGTTAGGTTAGGTTAGGTTAGGTTAGGTTAGGTTAGGTTAGGTTAGGTTAGGTTAGGTTAGGTTAGGTTAGGTTAGGTTAGGTTAGGTTAGGTTAGGTTAGGTTAGGTTAGGTTAGGTTAGGTTAGGTTAGGTTAGGTTAGGTTAGGTTAGGTTAGGTTAGGTTAGGTTAGGTTAGGTTAGGTTAGGTTAGGTTAGGTTAGGTTAGGTTAGGTTAGGTTAGGTTAGGTTAGGTTAGGTTAGGTTAGGTTAGGTTAGGTTAGGTTAGGTTAGGTTAGGTTAGGTTAGGTTAGGTTAGGTTAGGTTAGGTTAGGTTAGGTTAGGTTAGGTTAGGTTAGGTTAGGTTAGGTTAGGTTAGGTTAGGTTAGGTTAGGTTAGGTTAGGTTAGGTTAGGTTAGGTTAGGTTAGGTTAGGTTAGGTTAGGTTAGGTTAGGTTAGGTTAGGTTAGGTTAGGTTAGGTTAGGTTAGGTTAGGTTAGGTTAGGTTAGGTTAGGTTAGGTTAGGTTAGGTTAGGTTAGGTTAGGTTAGGTTAGGTTAGGTTAGGTTAGGTTAGGTTAGGTTAGGTTAGGTTAGGTTAGGTTAGGTTAGGTTAGGTTAGGTTAGGTTAGGTTAGGTTAGGTTAGGTTAGGTTAGGTTAGGTTAGGTTAGGTTAGGTTAGGTTAGGTTAGGTTAGGTTAGGTTAGGTTAGGTTAGGTTAGGTTAGGTTAGGTTAGGTTAGGTTAGGTTAGGTTAGGTTAGGTTAGGTTAGGTTAGGTTAGGTTAGGTTAGGTTAGGTTAGGTTAGGTTAGGTTAGGTTAGGTTAGGTTAGGTTAGGTTAGGTTAGGTTAGGTTAGGTTAGGTTAGGTTAGGTTAGGTTTTTTTTTTTTTTTTTTTTTTTATAATTAGTCGCTCGCCACTCTCTGACTTGATCAGAGCCGTTTCATATCTTTTGTTTGTTGCAGGTGTGTCGTCGTCAGTGTCCGAGGGAAGTCACCAGGTATTGTAGTTTCCTGTTTATTTTGTCTATTGTTTTGTGTGTTTACGTATATATATGTATATGTGTGTGTATTTATGTGTATTGTGTGTGTGTATTATATAGTTTAGATATATATATATATTCCTTCTCATTTCCATTCCCATGAAATGTACATGTAGTAAAAACTACATGCTTTTCATCCAACTTCATGATTTTACGTTGCTTCCATTTTTTTTTTTTTTTTTTTTTTTTTTTTTTTTTTTTTTTTTTTTTTTATTAATATATATATGATTATTTATTTATTCCTCTCTATAACTCTGGCAACGACACTCCTGCCAAACTTAACAAACGCGTTGCGGGTCTTTTTGTTGCTCATGACTGCTGCTAGGGTTCCCTCCTCCACTTTTACATCCAGCAGCTGTTCCAGATCGCGGCGAGGCACGGCAAACTCAGGACACTCGGTCAAGATGTGCAGGACCGTTTCTGAATTTGCCGGATCACAGACACACGATGGATTCTCCTTACACTTGAATCTGGTCAGGTATTCAGAGAACCCACCGTGTCCCGTCAATAATTGGGCCATAATAGTGTCCATTTTCAGACTTTTGGTCACTCTGTAGGCTTCAATAGCGTCGGGGAAGAAGACTTTTGTTGTCCCGGCAGTTGCCCCTGATTTATACCTCCGGTTCCATTCGTCAAGGGACCCCTTGCGGATTTGTCCCCTGACGAATGAGACCGGGCACTTGTTGTAGTCAGGGGCCTTTTTCAGATGGAGGGCGGCTTCTTTGGCCAACTCATCTGCACGTTCGTTGCCCGCAAGGCCTGCGTGGGCCTTTATCCAGTATAAAGCAATTGTTTTACCCTGGGCAAAGCCCAGTCGCAGGTTCCTGCGGGCCTCGACCGCGAGAGAGTGCTGGGAGCCATTGTTAACAACTGATTCCAGGGCAGACCTGGAATCACTATAAATTCCGAAGCTCTGCTGTGGGCATCTTGCGATAGCGGTCGTAGCCCTACATATGGCCAACAGTTCGGCCTGATAGACCGTGCAGTGCGATGGCAGCTTTAATTTGGTCGTCCTGGTTTCGTGTGCGTTGTTCCAGTAGGACAACGCAGCGCCGACTTTGTCCTCTATTTTACTGCCATCGGTGAAGATCCTCAAGTCGTGATCGCTGTGACGAGTTACTTCCTCTTGGTCTATCAGGCTAATGAACTCGTGGCTCATATGCGTTGCGGGATGACCGTTCTCGCAGAAGCCCGCCCTCCGCTCGATCTCCCTGTCAGCTATCTCCGGTCTGGGTACTCCCCTCTTAATCTCGTAGAGCGCTACGGCTTCCTTTATTCTAATGTCGAGTGGGAGCATCCCAGCCAGAAGCAGAGCTGCGTTCAGGGAGACCGTCCGGTGGGCCTTGCAGAGCTTCTGGGCGAATCCTCGCTGGATGGCATTCAGCTGTTTCTGAACTCCCAGCTTTGAAACGGCCGGCGCCCAGGCGCTAGCCGCGTACATAATTACTGGCTCAATGACTGCGCTATATATGGTCCTTATCACCTCCGGGTGGAGGCCCCAACTGACTTTTGCCGCCCTCGACAGCTGCCTGTAAATGTTCACGGCTTTTGAGCACGTGTTTGCTATATGTTTATTGAACGTCAGGCAGCTGTCGATGGTAAGGCCCAGTATTTTGATGTCTTTTGACAGACCAATACCGACCCCGCCCATGGTCAGGTGCGGGTCATCATACTTTAATTTCCTGGTTATAACCATGGCCTTGGTTTTTTGAGGCGCAAACTTCAGTTTATTTCTGATGCCCCACTCCCGAACATAGGCAAGCGCGGCGTTGGCCTGCCTTTGCACTTGTAGTGCCTCATCCCCGTCTATGATAAGGACCACATCGTCCGCGAACGCCTGGCAATAATCGCCTCTCTCCTCCAGTCCCTTAAGAAGCGGGTCGAGGAGGAGGTTCCAGAGGATGGGACCTCCTATGGAACCTTGGACACACCCCTTGTTCGTGCTTATGGAGTGTGCCTCCCCGCCGTACCTAATTTCCACTTTTCTGTTACGAAGGTAGCTGTCTATTACCCTACGTAGATTGCCGGGACATGCCTCTTCTGCAAGCCTCACCCTTATCGCAGGCCACCAGGCGTTATCGAAGGCTCCCTCTATGTCCAACGAGATCATGACCATGAGTTTCTTTTCTCTCAGTTTTTTCCTAACATGTCCCATCAGGTCATAGAGGGAGTCCTCGGTACTCTTCTGCGGCATAAATCCATATTGCCTGGAACTTATGTTGGGGAGGATGTGCCATTTGATTCTTCCGACCAGTACCTTTTCGTAGATCTTCCCCAGGACTGGGAGAAGACCTATTGGTCGGTAAGATTTGGCTGAAGAGTAGTCCTCTTTCCCCGGTTTTCTTAAGGCAACCACTGTCGCCTTTTTCCAGAGCTCTGGGAAGTAACCCAGCTGGAGGCATTTGTTGATAATGGACAGGTAGGTGTCCGGCTCCCGAGATATGACTTGGGCGCATATATCCGCTGTGAAGCCGTCCGCGCCCGGAGCTTTTTTGGGGTTAAAGCTTCCCACAGCCATCCTCACTTCCTGGATTGTAAAGGGGGGATCATGGTTATCATGACTCCCAGCGTTTACTTGGTCCGCCAGTCTTCGGATGGCTTGGTGTTCTGCATTTTCCCCAATCGCCTCGTCCTCTCGGTAAAAGGTTTCGGCAAGGACTTTGACGGATTCCTTGGGATTTAAATATTTCCCGTTGTTTTTCAAGGGCACGTCCTCCTGCCTCTTTGCCGTCCTACCTATCACTCTATATATCCCTTCCCAGAGCCCCTCCTTGTCCTGTTTCCCACAGAATTCCTTCCAGCTCTTTGTTTGTGCTTGTTTTGCCCCAGATTCATAATCTTTTTTCTTTTTCAGGTACTGCTCAATCACGGCCCGTTTCCTGACCGGCGCGGCGCAGCGGATTCTTCTCTTCCAGGTGAGTACTTCTTTTTTCAGGGTTGCCATCTCCTCGGACCACCACGGTAAGGTGAGTTTTTGTGTGTTTTTTATTGCAGGTATGTGTTCTGTGCATGCGGAGTGAATAATGTCTGTGTATTTTTGTATTGTGTTTTCAAGTTGTTCAGTGTTTGTGATTGTGTGAACTTCCGTTGGGCTGATTCCTTCCTGTAGTAATTGACCCAGTTTCTCACGAAACTGGGTCCAATTTGCCTTCCTGGTGTTGAATCGCCTTGTGGTGCGTTGTGTGGTGTTAAACTCACTCCTCTTCAGCCTTATGTTGAAGATTATTGCGTTATGATCCGAGTTGGTGACACTCCGATCGACTCTCCACCCGTGTACCAGATTGAGAATCTCCGGTGCGCACGCCGTAACATCGACGTGGCTCGAGTACAACCTTCCCCCTCTCACAACTTCGAATGTTGGGGTTTTACCGGTGTTCAGTACCTGCAAGTTCATCTGATCTAGGGTGCTGGCTAGGCTGTCCCCCCTGCTATCTGATTTAGCACTTCCCCACCAAATGCTTTTTGCGTTCGCGTCCCCCCCCACTATGACGTTTTTGTGTGTCTGCGGATTCAAATTTTTAAGCTGACCTAGGTATGGCTCTATTGGATGGTTTGGCTCAAAGTACAGGGAGGCCAGAGTGATCTCCCAGGCTTTAGTTCGGATCCTTACAACCACGATGTTGTTGGTTGTAAGTTCCGGGCACTGTGTTACGGCGATGGTGCTGTCAAAAACGGCTATTGCCGCTTTGACAGTGCCCTCTCCGGGTGTAGCGTTCTGGAAGATCCTGACCCCCCTGTACGAGCCCACTTCATTTTTACCTCCAACATATGGCTCCTGGATCAGGGCTACCGCGATTTTTTTGTTTGTGGCCTCCTGCATAAGCTCTTCTGTGGCCAGTTTCATCCTTTGCAGGTTTGCCTGCAAGAATGTGTAGTCTTTTAGCGGGGGGGTTCGTTTCTGCAGGTGTTGTGCTGGGGTGCCCTTAGCAATACGCGACAGTAGATCTCGCGATTGCGTCCCATCGCGTTCTTACGGGGCACCTTACACTAAATGTGTCGTGGTCCGCGTCCTCTATCTTTGCCGCAATACAATTGCGGCA
This sequence comes from Plusia festucae, assembly GCA_950381575.1. NCBI lineage: Eukaryota > Metazoa > Arthropoda > Insecta > Lepidoptera > Noctuidae > Plusia > Plusia festucae. Next base: position 70,690 of record CATNUI010000005.1, on the reverse strand, counting down.
TCTAGGCGGTTTCCCGGCCAGGCGAGATAGGCAATTGGCTCTTAGGTGCCCAAGGTCACCGCAGTGCGAGCATTTGTCCTCCTCTTCCGTGCACAGTCTCTTTCCGTGGCCAAAGCCAAGGCACCTGCTGCATTGGATTAGTGGGCTCTGATCGCACACAATTACCCTCTGTAGGTCTACGTGTGCACGACCAGCCCCAATCAGGCGCTGCCACACTGGTGGAGAGACCTGCACGACAACGTGATTTTCGAGGGCGTTTCTTGCTCGCCTGCGGTACTTTACCACGACCCTGACTGCCTCTGGTTCTAATCCTTCTAGGAGGTGCGAGTTCTGGACTTTGATCGCCTTGATGATGTCATCATCCGTGTTGTATTTCATCACGTCTAACAACACCACCAAGGGATCCTTATTGATCGCATCCTCGATTCTGAGACCAGAGGAAGAGTCTCCCAAACGGCTTTTGACCGCTTGGAGTTCCTTAAGGTTGTGGCAGCCCACGACAACCTTCTGATCCCTAGCCTTCCTGACTCTATCGACGCGAATGCGGGTTTCCTTCGCGTCCACTGCTGCCCTGATCTTCTCCACGACTGTATTGCTCGTGTCTATGGCGTCAGTGGAGGAAACAATAATTGAGTGCATCGGCTGGGGTGCTTCTGCCGCCACGTTCGCGTAGGTTCTCGGGCCCATGTGAGCCGGCATACCTTGGTGCTTTGGGGGAAGACTAGCTTTTTCTAGCTTTTTTATTCTTTCTGTGAGCGTGCGTGTATAGAGCGCACACTCAACTAGCCTTTCCTTAGTCTCCCCCATCGCTTCCATAAGGCCGTTTACAACGGCCTGACCCAGACCCCGAGCCCCCTGCTCGGGATCCTGGCCAGGCCGCTGCTCACTGGGTTTGGCCGCTCCACGTTCCTCTTTGCTGTTGGGGTTGCTCATCACAAGGGTGGCTAGGATGCTCACTACTTGGAGCATATCCCCAAGGCTTTTCTCCACTTGTGCCTTAATCTCTTTTTTCAGGTTACCTGATTTTTTCATTTCCTCACGTGCATCTCGGTGGCTAGCTTTGGCTCGGTTCAGGAGTGCTTCGGCCCTCTCTGCCGGGCTTGCCATCGAGGGAGGATTTCTAGTTACCGGGTAAGTAACCTTTTTATTTTTGTTTGGAGTATCTCCGTCTTCCGCGGCGGGATCACTGCCAGTTCTGGCATCGGTCGCGGCGCAGGGAGACGGAGAGAGATCAAGTATCACTGGTACTGGCCTTTTCTTTTTTCTTTCTTGCAGACGAGCCCGTCCCTCCGCCACCGCGGTGCCGGGAGGAGCGTGAACTTGCGCTTCCACCTCGCCTGACTCTACGTCTGCACCGCTGCTGAGGGGGGATAACGAGTCGACCTGCGGAGGAGACCTCTGTTTCCTAACGAAAGTGGAGTTTCCAAGCTGTGGGACTATAGTGTTTTTGGGTGTGCGGAACATTGCCATTTTACAGGATTTAATTTGGACACAATATGGCTACTTGAAACCCAACCTAACTTTAAGTTGATTAAAATTGTTTAAAAATATAGATTATAATCAATAAAAATATAAATTTGTATAAGTTTTAAATTAGATATCAGTGTAAATGTAATAAAATTGTCAATTAAGTAAAATTGTAAAATAAAAGTAATTAAAAAGATTTTAGTTGTCTGTATTGTTCCTATTTAAGCAGGACGGCTGATTCGCTCTATGAATTGTTGTTGACTTGACGGCCGCTCCGCCTCGTTGTGGTTCTGGAGCGAGATAACCTCAAGCGAACGCTTCGGTAAGTCAAGAAAGGGTTTTCACTACTGGACTTTATCCGCTTGCTAGACAGATCCGGGTGTCAAAAACTAGTCTCGCGGCTGAGAGCTTTAAAACTGAACTCACTATTAAGCTCAATCCAATAGCTATCCGACAGTACCAAAACGAAGTCCGTGAGTCAACCGGTCCCAGAGATATCTCCTCCCAAGCTTGATGAGACACTAAAATATAGGGGCAAAAGTCACCGGAATTGATATGCCTGATCACTCTTGGGTGGGTGGGCGGGCCCGAAACTAATTTTTTCACGTTCTCCTGGTGGTCGGAGCACCACGTGAGTGGTGTCGGCAGATCGGGCTCGACGCCCTCTATCCAACGACGGGAATAACGGATGGTCTCCGGGAACAAATTTTCCGGGAAAACCGCGAAAAACAGGAAAAATTTCGGAAAAATCGAATTATTTTAAAAATTTTGTATAGTCACACCCTACGTGTGCTATATCGTTGAATAGGTCTTTAAGAGACCTTTAATTTGAATATAATGTCGAATAGTTTTAATGCGAAAATTTAGTAATAAAATGTTTTTAGTGAAAATTAATGTGATTTTTAATAAAAAATTTGAAAAAATTTGAAAATTTAAGAATTTTAAGAGCCAAACGGGGTGTCGTTAGAAAGATCTCGTCGAGATCTACACGTCAACGCAAAAACCAGGAACAACCACTGATATACAACAGAGTTATAGCCGATTAAAAATATACACAGTTAAAAATTATCAATTTTCATGAAAATTATGAAAATGTTAAAGTTTTTCCGCGTGTAAAAGCGCGGAACGTTAAAGTATAGTCAAAAAGAAAGTGTATATAAAGAAAACCCGACCAAAATCAAGCAATTAACAAAAAAGTTGTCGACCGTTCTTTGTAATAAGTGTCGGGGTTAGGTGGATTTTAGGTACTTGTAGACTATCTCAATACAAATGTATGAGAAAACAAGTAACTAATTTTTTCACGTTCTCCTGGTGGTCGGAGCACCACGTGAGTGGTGTCGGCAGATCGGGCTCGACGCCCTCTATCCAACGACGGGAATAACGGATGGTCTCCGGGAACAAATTTTCCGGGAAAACCGCGAAAAACAGGAAAAATTTCGGAAAAATCGAATTATTTTAAAAATTTTGTATAGTCACACCCTACGTGTGCTATATCGTTGAATAGGTCTTTAAGAGACCTTTAATTTGAATATAATGTCGAATAGTTTTAATGCGAAAATTTAGTAATAAAATGTTTTTAGTGAAAATTAATGTGATTTTTAATAAAAAATTTGAAAAAATTTGAAAATTTAAGAATTTTAAGAGCCAAACGGGGTGTCGTTAGAAAGATCTCGTCGAGATCTACACGTCAACGCAAAAACCAGGAACAACCACTGATATACAACAGAGTTATAGCCGATTAAAAATATACACAGTTAAAAATTATCAATTTTCATGAAAATTATGAAAATGTTAAAGTTTTTCCGCGTGTAAAAGCGCGGAACGTTAAAGTATAGTCAAAAAGAAAGTGTATATAAAGAAAACCCGACCAAAATCAAGCAATTAACAAAAAAGTTGTCGACCGTTCTTTGTAATAAGTGTCGGGGAAGCAATTAACAAAAAAGTTGTCGACCGTTCTTTGTAATAAGTGTCGGGGTTAGGTGGATTTTAGGTACTTGTAGACTATCTCAATACAAATGTATGAGAAAACAAGTAACTAATTTTTTCACGTTCTCCTGGTGGTCGGAGCACCACGTGAGTGGTGTCGGCAGATCGGGCTCGACGCCCTCTATCCAACGACGGGAATAACGGATGGTCTCCGGGAACAAATTTTCCGGGAAAACCGCGAAAAACAGGAAAAATTTCGGAAAAATCGAATTATTTTAAAAATTTTGTATAGTCACACCCTACGTGTGCTATATCGTTGAATAGGTCTTTAAGAGACCTTTAATTTGAATATAATGTCGAATAGTTTTAATGCGAAAATTTAGTAATAAAATGTTTTTAGTGAAAATTAATGTGATTTTTAATAAAAAATTTGAAAAAATTTGAAAATTTAAGAATTTTAAGAGCCAAACGGGGTGTCGTTAGAAAGATCTCGTCGAGATCTACACGTCAACGCAAAAACCAGGAACAACCACTGATATACAACAGAGTTATAGCCGATTAAAAATATACACAGTTAAAAATTATCAATTTTCATGAAAATTATGAAAATGTTAAAGTTTTTCCGCGTGTAAAAGCGCGGAACGTTAAAGTATAGTCAAAAAGAAAGTGTATATAAAGAAAACCCGACCAAAATCAAGCAATTAACAAAAAAGTTGTCGACCGTTCTTTGTAATAAGTGTCGGGGTTAGGTGGATTTTAGGTACTTGTAGACTATCTCAATACAAATGTATGAGAAAACAAGTAACTAATTTTTTCACGTTCTCCTGGTGGTCGGAGCACCACGTGAGTGGTGTCGGCAGATCGGGCTCGACGCCCTCTATCCAACGACGGGAATAACGGATGGTCTCCGGGAACAAATTTTCCGGGAAAACCGCGAAAAACAGGAAAAATTTCGGAAAAATCGAATTATTTTAAAAATTTTGTATAGTCACACCCTACGTGTGCTATATCGTTGAATAGGTCTTTAAGAGACCTTTAATTTGAATATAATGTCGAATAGTTTTAATGCGAAAATTTAGTAATAAAATGTTTTTAGTGAAAATTAATGTGATTTTTAATAAAAAATTTGAAAAAATTTGAAAATTTAAGAATTTTAAGAGCCAAACGGGGTGTCGTTAGAAAGATCTCGTCGAGATCTACACGTCAACGCAAAAACCAGGAACAACCACTGATATACAACAGAGTTATAGCCGATTAAAAATATACACAGTTAAAAATTATCAATTTTCATGAAAATTATGAAAATGTTAAAGTTTTTCCGCGTGTAAAAGCGCGGAACGTTAAAGTATAGTCAAAAAGAAAGTGTATATAAAGAAAACCCGACCAAAATCAAGCAATTAACAAAAAAGTTGTCGACCGTTCTTTGTAATAAGTGTCGGGGTTAGGTGGATTTTAGGTACTTGTAGACTATCTCAATACAAATGTATGAGAAAACAAGTAACTAATTTTTTCACGTTCTCCTGGTGGTCGGAGCACCACGTGAGTGGTGTCGGCAGATCGGGCTCGACGCCCTCTATCCAACGACGGGAATAACGGATGGTCTCCGGGAACAAATTTTCCGGGAAAACCGCGAAAAACAGGAAAAATTTCGGAAAAATCGAATTATTTTAAAAATTTTGTATAGTCACACCCTACGTGTGCTATATCGTTGAATAGGTCTTTAAGAGACCTTTAATTTGAATATAATGTCGAATAGTTTTAATGCGAAAATTTAGTAATAAAATGTTTTTAGTGAAAATTAATGTGATTTTTAATAAAAAATTTGAAAAAATTTGAAAATTTAAGAATTTTAAGAGCCAAACGGGGTGTCGTTAGAAAGATCTCGTCGAGATCTACACGTCAACGTAAAAACCAGGAACAACCACTGATATACAACAGAGTTATAGCCGATTAAAAATATACACAGTTAAAAATTATCAATTTTCATGAAAATTATGAAAATGTTAAAGTTTTTCCGCGTGTAAAAGCGCGGAACGTTAAAGTATAGTCAAAAAGAAAGTGTATATAAAGAAAACCCGACCAAAATCAAGCAATTAACAAAAAAGTTGTCGACCGGTTAGGTTAGGTTAGGTTAGGTTAGGTTAGGTTAGGTTAGGTTAGGTTAGGTTAGGTTAGGTTAGGTTAGGTTAGGTTAGGTTAGGTTAGGTTAGGTTAGGTTAGGTTAGGTTAGGTTAGGTTAGGTTAGGTTAGGTTAGGTTAGGTTAGGTTAGGTTAGGTTAGGTTAGGTTAGGTTAGGTTAGGTTAGGTTAGGTTAGGTTAGGTTAGGTTAGGTTAGGTTAGGTTAGGTTAGGTTAGGTTAGGTTAGGTTAGGTTAGGTTAGGTTAGGTTAGGTTAGGTTAGGTTAGGTTAGGTTAGGTTAGGTTAGGTTAGGTTAGGTTAGGTTAGGTTAGGTTAGGTTAGGTTAGGTTAGGTTAGGTTAGGTTAGGTTAGGTTAGGTTAGGTTAGGTTAGGTTAGGTTAGGTTAGGTTAGGTTAGGTTAGGTTAGGTTAGGTTAGGTTAGGTTAGGTTAGGTTAGGTTAGGTTAGGTTAGGTTAGGTTAGGTTAGGTTAGGTTAGGTTAGGTTAGGTTAGGTTAGGTTAGGTTAGGTTAGGTTAGGTTAGGTTAGGTTAGGTTAGGTTAGGTTAGGTTAGGTTAGGTTAGGTTAGGTTAGGTTAGGTTAGGTTAGGTTAGGTTAGGTTAGGTTAGGTTAGGTTAGGTTAGGTTAGGTTAGGTTAGGTTAGGTTAGGTTAGGTTAGGTTAGGTTAGGTTAGGTTAGGTTAGGTTAGGTTAGGTTAGGTTAGGTTAGGTTAGGTTAGGTTAGGTTAGGTTAGGTTAGGTTAGGTTAGGTTAGGTTAGGTTAGGTTAGGTTAGGTTAGGTTAGGTTAGGTTAGGTTAGGTTAGGTTAGGTTAGGTTAGGTTAGGTTAGGTTAGGTTAGGTTAGGTTAGGTTAGGTTAGGTTAGGTTAGGTTAGGTTAGGTTAGGTTAGGTTAGGTTAGGTTAGGTTAGGTTAGGTTAGGTTAGGTTAGGTTAGGTTAGGTTAGGTTAGGTTAGGTTAGGTTAGGTTAGGTTAGGTTAGGTTAGGTTAGGTTAGGTTAGGTTAGGTTAGGTTAGGTTAGGTTAGGTTAGGTTAGGTTAGGTTAGGTTAGGTTAGGTTAGGTTAGGTTAGGTTAGGTTAGGTTAGGTTAGGTTAGGTTAGGTTAGGTTAGGTTAGGTTAGGTTAGGTTAGGTTAGGTTAGGTTAGGTTAGGTTAGGTTAGGTTAGGTTAGGTTAGGTTAGGTTAGGTTAGGTTAGGTTAGGTTAGGTTAGGTTAGGTTAGGTTAGGTTAGGTTAGGTTAGGTTAGGTTAGGTTAGGTTAGGTTAGGTTAGGTTAGGTTAGGTTAGGTTAGGTTAGGTTAGGTTAGGTTAGGTTAGGTTAGGTTAGGTTAGGTTAGGTTAGGTTAGGTTAGGTTAGGTTAGGTTAGGTTAGGTTAGGTTAGGTTAGGTTAGGTTAGGTTAGGTTAGGTTAGGTTAGGTTAGGTTAGGTTAGGTTAGGTTAGGTTAGGTTAGGTTAGGTTAGGTTAGGTTAGGTTAGGTTAGGTTAGGTTAGGTTAGGTTAGGTTAGGTTAGGTTAGGTTAGGTTAGGTTAGGTTAGGTTAGGTTAGGTTAGGTTAGGTTAGGTTAGGTTAGGTTAGGTTAGGTTAGGTTAGGTTAGGTTAGGTTAGGTTAGGTTAGGTTAGGTTAGGTTAGGTTAGGTTAGGTTAGGTTAGGTTAGGTTAGGTTAGGTTAGGTTAGGTTAGGTTAGGTTAGGTTAGGTTAGGTTAGGTTAGGTTAGGTTAGGTTAGGTTAGGTTAGGTTAGGTTAGGTTAGGTTAGGTTAGGTTAGGTTAGGTTAGGTTAGGTTAGGTTAGGTTAGGTTAGGTTAGGTTAGGTTAGGTTAGGTTAGGTTAGGTTAGGTTAGGTTAGGTTAGGTTAGGTTAGGTTAGGTTAGGTTAGGTTAGGTTAGGTTAGGTTAGGTTAGGTTAGGTTAGGTTAGGTTAGGTTAGGTTAGGTTAGGTTAGGTTAGGTTAGGTTAGGTTAGGTTAGGTTAGGTTAGGTTAGGTTAGGTTAGGTTAGGTTAGGTTAGGTTAGGTTAGGTTAGGTTAGGTTAGGTTAGGTTAGGTTAGGTTAGGTTAGGTTAGGTTAGGTTAGGTTAGGTTAGGTTAGGTTAGGTTAGGTTAGGTTAGGTTAGGTTAGGTTAGGTTAGGTTAGGTTAGGTTAGGTTAGGTTAGGTTAGGTTAGGTTAGGTTAGGTTAGGTTAGGTTAGGTTAGGTTAGGTTAGGTTAGGTTAGGTTAGGTTAGGTTAGGTTAGGTTAGGTTAGGTTAGGTTAGGTTAGGTTAGGTTAGGTTAGGTTAGGTTAGGTTAGGTTAGGTTAGGTTAGGTTAGGTTAGGTTAGGTTAGGTTAGGTTAGGTTAGGTTAGGTTAGGTTAGGTTAGGTTAGGTTAGGTTAGGTTAGGTTAGGTTAGGTTAGGTTAGGTTAGGTTAGGTTAGGTTAGGTTAGGTTAGGTTAGGTTAGGTTAGGTTAGGTTAGGTTAGGTTAGGTTAGGTTAGGTTAGGTTAGGTTAGGTTAGGTTAGGTTAGGTTAGGTTAGGTTAGGTTAGGTTAGGTTAGGTTAGGTTAGGTTAGGTTAGGTTAGGTTAGGTTAGGTTAGGTTAGGTTAGGTTAGGTTAGGTTAGGTTAGGTTAGGTTAGGTTAGGTTAGGTTAGGTTAGGTTAGGTTAGGTTAGGTTAGGTTAGGTTAGGT
>CATNUI010000005.1:42500-60000 GCA_950381575.1 Plusia festucae | reverse complement strand
AAACCGGCGTGGGCCTTGATCCAGAACAAAGAGACATCTTTGCCCCGGGTCAAGGCCTCGCAGAGGTTTTGGCGCGCCTGGAACGCGAGTGGGTTTAAGGAACTATGGTTGGTGACTGACTGCAGTGCTGCCATTGAGTCACTGTAGACACCATAGCTCCTCTCACTGCACTTCAGGATCTCGTCCGTGGCTCGACATATGGCCAGAAGTTCGGCCTGGTAGACTGTGCAGTACGCGGGCAAGCATAGTTTACGGGCCTTTAGTTCGGAGCGGCTATCCCATATGGACAGCGCAGCTCCGACCTTGCCCCCTATCTTGCTGCCGTCTGTAAAGATACGGCGCGACTGCACGTTGTGCTGGTCTACCAGGCTCTGGTCATCCAAACTTTGGAAAACCAGTTCCGGCCGTCGAGCTGGGTGCGGCAATTCCGCAAAGTCCACCACACGCTCGACCTCCCGGTCTCCTAGCACTAGCCGGGATGACCCCTTTCGCGCTTCATACAGAGCTGCTGCTTCTTGAATGCGCAGGTCCAAGGGAAGTATCCCAGCCAGTATTAGAGCCGAGTTTAGGGAGACTGTGCGATAGGACTTGCAGATTTTTTGTGCCACACCCCTCTGCACTGTCCCAAGGAGCTTCTTTACCCCGATCTTTTTGGACGCGGGTGCCCAAGCTGCCGCTGCGTACATGACGACGGGCTCCACCACCGCCGTGTACAATGTGCGTATAACCTCCGGGTGCAGCCCCCAGCTGATCTTAGCTGTCCGTTGGAGCTGCTTGTAGATGTTTAGGGCTTTCCGACAGACGTTGGCGACATGACTGTTGAACGTCAGTTTGTCGTCAATGGTCAGCCCTAAAATCTTAATTTCCCGGGACATGCCAATGTCAACCCCACCCATCCTTAGAATCGGGGTGTCATAAACAAGCTTTCTTGTGAGCAACATCGCTTGGGTTTTATGCGGAGCAAACGAAAGCTTGTTTCGAACACCCCAGCTCCGAACGAGTTCGAGGGCGACATTGGCATGTCGCTGCACCTCTGACGCTGTGTACCCGGCGAATAGTAAAACCACGTCATCGGCGAACGCTTGGCAGCGGACTCCTTCCGCATCCAGCAGCTTAAGAAGGGAATCCAGGAGGAGGTTCCAGAGGATCGGTCCACCAATCGACCCCTGGACGCACCCTTTCTGGGTCTCTCGGACGTGCTCGACTCCCGCATACCGCAGCTTTACACATCTGCCGTCTAAGTAGCTGTCCAGTAGTCTCCTGAGATTGACCGGACACTGTTCCTCAGCCAGTCTGACCCTAATGGCAGGCCACCATGCGCTATCAAAAGCCCCCTCTATATCTAGCGAAACGAGCGTTACTAGCTTTTTAGCCTTGATCTCCGCTGTGATTTCGTTCACCAGAGTATAGAGGGAGTCCTCCGTGCTTCTTTGTGGCATGAAGCCAAACTGGCGAGTACTCAGTCGCGGTACCAGGTACCACTGGAGCCTTGCTACTACCATTTTTTCCAGGACTTTACCGAGGACAGGTAGCAGGCCGATTGGCCTGTACGACTTTGTCGATCGGTAGTCGTCCTTGCCCGGCTTCCTCAGTACTACCACCGTGGCCTCCTTCCAAGCCTTTGGAAAGTGGCCGAGGCTGAGGCATTTGTTGGCCAGGGCAAGGAACGATTCGGAGTCCTGGAAAATGGCTTGACGGCAGATGTCGGCTGTAAAGCCATCAGCTCCCGGCGCCTTTCTAGGGTTGAAAGCTTGGACTGAGGACTTCAGCTCGTGCGCTGTGAACGGCGGGTCATGTATCTCACCATGGACCCGCTCGTTTACCCGCTTTGAGAGATTCCTGAGAGTCCTCTGGTCCTCGCTGTCCTCAGATTCCTGGTCGTCTGGATAAAAAGTTTCCGCTAGAAAGGCAGCCGAGTCCGCGGGGTCAAGAGCTACGCCATCTCGCAGCAGGGCGACGTCCTCCTGTCGCTTTGTGGTTCGACCTATCACCCTGTAGATCCCCTCCCAGACTCCCTCCCTATCTTGTTTGGTGCAGAACTCCTTCCAACTCTTAATTTGGGCCAATTTTGCCTTCTTTTCATATTCATCTTTTGCTTTCAGGTACTCAGCAACGACACCATCTCTCCGGACGGGTGCAGCGCAACGGATCCTTCTCCTCCTGGTAGCGACCGTCTTCTTTAGGACGGCGAGTTCCTCGGACCACCACGGCAAGGTAAGTTTATTTTTATATTTCTTTTTAGGGATAGTTTCTATGCATGCTTTATCTATTATGTTTATATACGTATTGATAGTTTTTTCCAAATCTTTTGTAGTGTTTATGTTTTCTATTTCATTCTTTTCTATTTTGTTTTCTATTTTTAATTGGCCCAGTTTCTCACGAAACTGGGACCAATTTGCTTTCCTGGTGTTAAATTTTCTCGTAGTGGATTTAACTGCTATTCCTTTAGATTTCATTAAGCTAATTTTAAAAACAATGCCGTTGTGGTCCGAGCTCGTCATTCCTACGTCCACTCTCCAGTCTTGTACCAGGCCGAGAAGGTCCGCTGAGCATGCCGTGATATCCACGTGGCTACTATAAACTTTGCCGCCGCGGATGGTATCAAATGTTGGAGTGATGCCGCTGTTGAGTACCTGCAAATCCATCTCGTCCAGAAGGCCACACAGTTCTGCGCCTCTTGAGTCCTCAACTCTACTCCCCCACCAAGGGCTTTTACCGTTGACGTCACCTCCAACAATCAGGTTACTGGGTCCTAGCCGCCGCTGAACTATTCTGAGGTGATCAAGATAGGGCTGCAGAGGCTTATCTGGCTCAAAGTAGAGCGAGACCACCACGAGTTCCCAGGCGCTGGTCCGGATCCTCACCACAGCGATGTTGTGAGTGGTGAGTTCCTGGCACTGTATGACATCCAGATCTGGGTTGAAGACTGCTACTGCGGCCTTTACAGTGCCACTTCCATTTTCCAACGCCTGGAATATTCGCGACCCGCGGTAGTCCCGCATCCTTCTTATGCCACCCACATATGGCTCCTGGATCAAAGCCACTGCAACCCCCCGATCCGTAGCACCCTGAAACAGCTCAGCGGTAGCCAGTTCCTTTCGCTGGAGGTTCGCCTGTATTATCCGGTAGGCCGTCCTGGTGGAGGTTGTGGTGCCGACATCTACCATGGAGCCCTCAGCAGTACGCAATTTTTGCTCTAGCCAACGCTTCCCACCTGCGTCGGACGGGACAATCAGTGCTGAAAGCGTTGTGTCCCGTCATTTCCAATTTAGCTTTTACGCAGTTGCAGCAGGTGGGGTTGGCGTTGGCGAGCTTCTCTGCGCAGTCTTTACGCTGGTGAGGGCCGCCGCAGTAACCACATTTTTCGGTCGTCTCGGCGCAGAGGCGTCTGCTGTGACCGTAACCAAGGCACATTGAGCACTGGACCAGCGGAGACTGGTCCTCTACCCGAATGTGCTGTAGGTCCAGGTAAACTTCAGACGCCCCCAACAACCGAGCCCACAGCGTTGGGGACACTCTGGCCACAATGTGGCACAACAGTTCATTTCGGGCCTTCTTCCTGAACCGTATTTCTATACGGTCGTCATCAGCCGGGAGGTCGCGGAACAGGTGCTTGTTTTGCTGTCTCAAAAAGTCAAGGACGTCCTCATCTTTATGACAGCTAAGAACGTCCCTGAGGATGACCAGCGGGTCCTGGTTCTTGACTGCCAAGACCTCAAGCCGCTGGTCTCCAAGCTCGATTTTCCTTTGCACTCTGTTCCGCGCTTCTTCACTCCGACAGCTGATGACTACCTTCCTGTCCTTTCCTTTTCTCACCCTGTCTATCTGTATATCGCCTTCTTTGGCGTTAACTGCTGCTCTAATTTTACCCATGATCACGTCCCCAGTGTCCATCTCATTTTTGGAGGCGATCACTATCGAGTGGAGCGCTGTTGCCACTGGCCGTTTCTGCCCCTTAGCGCTCGCCGCCACACTCGCATAAGTGATCGTCTCCAGTGTTTCCTTTTTAACCTCGAGAGCCTTTTGTAGTTCCATGGCCCTCTCGTTGCTCTCCCTCATTAGCTTGGTGTGTTCCTCCAATGAGGAGAGCAACTGAGAGACCGCCTGCGTACCCCCCGCCACCTGTTCACACGGAGACTCAGTCTCCCCTTTTCCATCCCGGCCCCGAGGCACGCCCGCCAGCTCCCCCACACCTGCGGTACAAGGCACAGGCGAGGAGGAGCCCGCGGACTTGCCAGCCTCAAGATTCTTAATTAGCCGATACAGTTGATCGATGGCCTGGATGACGGAGGCCTTGATGTCAGACTTTAAATTGCGCGACGCGTTTAAGGCAATCTTCCCCTTCGTCACCCAGGCCCTCGCCTCCTTTAGCGTGTTGGGCTGCACCTCGATAGCTGGGCTCTCCTCCGGGAAGAGGACCCTGCCAGCCTCCCACTCCCCAATGCTCCTTCGGACGTTGGTTTGAGCCTTTGTTATAGTTCCCATATTAATGGCCTTAGGGGGAGTGGTAGGCCGTATTGGCTCCGTAGGCTTTTTAGCAGGGGTATGGAACATCCTTAAGGTCGGACTCGGTTAGGACAAGAGCGATGCGTAACCTAACCTAAGGTTTTGATTTTTTATAAATATATTAAGTTAATGAAAAATTTGCTTGTAAAAATTTGTAAAAGTATTAAATTTGTATAAAATTTGTATAATTAAGATAATAAATTGTAAAAATAAATAAAAAGTCAAGGGTTTTAATTTTCGAAGATGTTTTTAATTTTTATTTAAAACTAATTAAAAAGTTTGTTTTATTAACTCTAAGGTTGCTTTCAAATAAAAGGTTTTGCGTTTCAGGAGCGTCACCCAACCGATGTAAAGCCAGAGAGGCCCCAGCCGCTCGATAACTGGATCAATTTAGCAGGTAAACACTTCTTGCTAGGCAAGAAGTGTCCAAAACTGACCAACCGAGCTAAATTTTTGTGCACCTGAAAACAAGTGCCGGGTCCTAAAGGAAGTCCGACAACAAAGCGTTGCTAGACTGTGTCAATATATAAAGAGCAGTCTGTGACCTATCCAGCAACGCAAACCGCAGCTCTCTAGCCCTATCGGTTCCGGAGATATGGCCCGTCAAAGTTGGCAGGTACCAAAACCGGACGGGCAAAATCCCTCCGGAATCGATATGCCCAATGAGATTAGGGTGGGTGGGCGGGCCCGAAACAAATTTTTTCACGTTCTCCTGGTGGTCGGAGCACCACGTGAGTGGTGTCGGCAGATCGGGCTCGACGCCCTCTATCCAACGACGGGAATAACGGATGGTCTCCGGGAACAAATTTTCCGGGAAAACCGCGAAAAACAGGAAAAATTTCGGAAAAATCGAATTATTTTAAAAAATTTGTATAGTCACACCCTACGTGTGCTATATCGTTGAATAGGTCTTTAAGAGACCTTCAATTTGAATATAATGTCGAATAGTTTTAATGCGAAAATTTAGTAATAAAATGTTTTTAGTGAAAATTAATGTGATTTTTAATAAAAAATTTGAAAAAATTTGAAAATTTATGAATTTTAAGAGCCAAACGGGGTGTCGTTAGAAAGATCTCGTCGAGATCTACACGTCAACGCAAAAACCAGGAACAACCACTGATATACAATAGAGTTATAGCCGATTAAAAATATACACAGTTAAAAATTATCAATTTTCATGAAAATTATGAAAATGTTAAAGTTTTTCCGCGTGTAAAAGCGCGGAACGTTAAAGTATAGTCAAAAAGAAAGTGTATATAAAGAAAACCCGACCAAAATCAAGCAATTAACAAAAAAGTTGTCGACGGGTTAGGTTAGGTTAGGTTAGGTTAGGTTAGGTTAGGTTAGGTTAGGTTAGGTTAGGTTAGGTTAGGTTAGGTTAGGTTAGGTTAGGTTAGGTTAGGTTAGGTTAGGTTAGGTTAGGTTAGGTTAGGTTAGGTTAGGTTAGGTTAGGTTAGGTTAGGTTAGGTTAGGTTAGGTTAGGTTAGGTTAGGTTAGGTTAGGTTAGGTTAGGTTAGGTTAGGTTAGGTTAGGTTAGGTTAGGTTAGGTTAGGTTAGGTTATTATTTTATTAAGCTTAGCTCGAAAGGGAGGTAACACTAAGTATATGTCTGCGCACCCTTTCAGAGTTAATGGGATTTGGGGTGGTATGGAAGAGAATGGTGGGAGGGATGTTTGCGTTTGGGTATAGTTTTAATAGATACATAATAATATATATATATATGTAAATGTAAATATATAAAATAAAACAAGTTGTTATCCACAAATGTAAAACAGATGTGGCGGCGAAGTGTTTTGTAGTTTTTTTTTTTTGTATTTTTAATTATTATACTTAATCGAAGACACGTTGTGATTAAAGTTGTGTTCAATTTACAACTTGGGCAAAAGACAAACTTAACAATAAAACTTAACAATAAAATGTACATTTACATTCAATATTACAAAGTAATCTAAGTGAGCGGATTGTATACACGTGTTTTTTTTTTTTTTTTTTAATTATTATGATTTTTTTTTTTTTTTTTTTTCGTTTTTTTTTTTTTTTTTTTTTATTCTTTTTGTATTTTCTTATATTTTTTAAACAATTTGTGCATATTTTTCTTGCTTTTTTATATATTTTTTTTTTTTTAAATGCTCACTTTACAGCAGGATACTTAAATCTAGGTCTTAGTTCTATAAATACAAAGACAACACGAGAGGATTGCTCAGAAACACACAAGTTGCAGTAGACATAAACAATACTGTCATGACACATGAACTTAACTCTAATGAAAAAGAAAAATATAAGTCAAAGTAAGTTGTAAGTTATTTAAGTATGTTTTATATTTTGATTTATCTTTTTGCGTTTTTTGACGCTTTTTTAAACAATTTCCTTATATTTTTCTTAATAAATAGCATATTTTTATACAGTTTTCAAAATTGTGTTAACATGTTCCAGTCAGTTACATTAAATCAGTACTGCAAACAAAAGAAAAATAAAAGTAAAAGTAAGTTGTAGATTGTTTAAGTATGTTTTATATTTTGATTTGTCTTTTTGCATTTTTAACGCTTTTTTAAACAATTTTCCTTATAATTTTCTTAATAAATAGCATATTTTTACCAATTTTTCGAAATAGTGTTAATTTGTTTCAATCAAATACATTAAATCAGTACTGCGAACATAACCTATAAAAAAAAATATGTCGAAGATAAACATAAACATAAAATTTGCATGATCAATTATACCTATAGATAAATGAGCTTTGTTAAATATACCGTATAGACATGACAACACTAAAGATAACTGTTTATCTTATCATATGTAGGTGATTGCTAGTTGCTAACTAAATGTAATTAATATGTGAGCTGTGAAGGTGTTACATAAACTTGTAAATATGGCCGCTATACCTATATTGAAAACTATACATTATTTACTTTAAATACATAATTAATGCTAAATGTCTGCTTGTAATATGTCTTTGTACACGGTGACCCTACAACACTTATGCTGTGTCACAGTTATAATTGAGTGTCAGTTTTAAATGTAAAGTACGCAATAACAATAATGTAAACAAATTAATTTTTTAAAACATAGTTTCATAGTAGGCACAATGCTTGACTACTCCGTTAGTGGGCCGTAATCTATTCTATTTCTAATATTGGTGATAAGAGAGGTCAATCGAGGGCAGTGAGTAGATGTTGCACTGTGTTGAGTGTTTGTGTTTTTGTTGTGTTGTGTGTTATGTTGTGTGCAGTTATGACAGTTGGCGGCGGCGGTGTTGGTTTTGTCTGGGCAGTTTTTATATAGGTGTGTGGATGAGGAACAGTGTGAACAAACTGTTTTATCAGTTGTACAGTGTTTTTTGGTGTGCCCGAATTGAAGGCAAGAGTAACACTGCAAAAGAGGTATATACTCCTCTGCGTGAACCCGTTGGTGGTCGATGTTTAATTGACGATTTTTGATTATGGTTCTCCACAGACGTGGAGCGACTAAGAATACCGCGTTATATAATTTGTCGCTCTTATTGGCTCTTTTAAACCTAAACGTTAGGTCCCCCGGCTCAACTTCGACGCCAAAGTCATTTTGGTTGACGATGACCTGCGTCAACTCCTCGCAAAGAGTGTCAGCCGACACGCCCTTGAGAATAATCATAGGCCTAAGCCTTCGGCACGGCTCCGCCGTTATGGCGCACTCAGCCAGCTTGATTTTCTCAAGAGCGACGTCGCGTTGTTCCTCGCTATCGAATTCGACCCTAATTTTATTATTAGATACGAACTTAACGTCCGCGGGAGAGAATTTTGTGTCTTTAAAAGACACCCCGGATCTAAAAACTTGTAGCGTGTCGCGCGGCCCGGCGACCGCATTCCTAGGTGAGACGATAAGGGCCGGTTTAGTGCGAGGGGCCGGAGAGGGTGGAGGCGGCGGAGCGCTCGCCCGCGCGGCGCCGGCAACGGTGGCGTAGCTCGGTCGGGCCGAGGGGAGAGCGGGGCAAAGTGAACGAGACAATGTTGTTATCTCGGACTTGATCACCCCTTTCAAATCCGAGACAATGCCATCTTTGAGCTCGGTGAGAGACTGGTCAGAGGGAGAAGTCGCGATCTGAGATTCCATCCGAGTAGAGGCGGTCTGCCTACTGATGACCCCCACTTCGTTAAATATCTCTATTATTTTTAACTTACTATCGCGACTTACACTTCGACCCGTAGTAAGGAGTTTGCGCGCTTCATCAAGTTTTGCGTTTAAAAACTTAAAAAAGTCGAAGCGCGCAGGTCTATCCGCGGGCAGTATGTCTTCACCCAACATGTCGAGGTGCATACCTCCTTCGTCATCCGAGTCTAACTCGCTATACGAGCCAAACATTGTACCCGCCTACTATATTATAAAAGAAACTAAATACAATCAATAAAAATACAATCAATAAAATACAATCAATAAAAATACAATTGAATAAAACAGGTAAAATAATAACAATAATAAAACACGTAAAACAAAATAAAAACCTATCTAAAACTTATAAAATAAAATACGCTAGCTGTCCACCCAGAGGCCCCAAATCTATTTAGCGATAAGAGTGAGTGATGCTCGCATATGTGTGGGTGAACTAGGTGTTACGTACAGAAAATATAAGTAGGTACGTCAGCGCGCCCGGCGCCGCAAGAAGCCGCAGCGACACAGGAAAATGACCCCCACTCCGTAGGGAATAAAGGTCAAAACCCCGGATCACGCAAAACTTCGCGCGAAGCCAAGTGCCCTATACCTCAGGCTAGAGATAGCCTACATCTAATGACAGCCAGAGCCTAAATCTAATGGCAATTGACACAAATCTGAAATTTAAATTATATTTATCAAAGTGAAGGGGGAGGGGTAGGGACCCGCGGGGGGTGTTCCCGAGGGTCAAATCCAATAATTCTTCGTCACCTACGGTGACGAAGAATTCGATGGACCCCTCGTATTTCCCGTAGGACTCACCGTTTACGAGATACCGGGTATGACGCAATAAATTTATAACAAAACATGGAAATTAACGGTTAATTTTGACAAATGAAAAGTTAAATATCTCGTAAACTACCGATTATAATGAAATGAAACTTTGCAGGAAATAGTTTTAGGCTACTAGCTCCCTAGATTAACAATCAAAAACGACGTGAGATAATCCCTTAATTAGCGTATTTACGTAATGAAATTACGTAAACTGCAGAACAAAGTTGTATTTGCGGTTGATTTAAATGCCGCGTGTCACTAAAACTGTAATAACTTGGTGTCTATAGGCTGTAAAAATATGGTTGAGGTGTCAAAATGTAGGTCTTGAATTGGGCTATTGAAGACTGGTCACTGCATACCACCTTGCCACATAGCAAGTTGGTCAAACTGGGTCTTGAAGTTGTGTTTACAAAAAATTTACCTGAATTGCTCGGTTTATGGCTAAATGGGTGAAGTTAGGTGTGAAGTCTAATCGGGGTTGTCTTAATAGGCGTCTAGGCCACCTGCAGGCACCTCCAAACTGAGCCGCACTCCTCAGGTTCCGGAGAAAACTTCGATGTATGAAGACAGTTTTTCTTCGATATCTTCACGGATCCTTGGCCGAAGGAAGGCAGACTTGGTAGGCAGTTGGGGGGTCCCAAGGCGCGTCGATAGACACCAAAAACGTAGGGGGTGACCACTCAAAATTCCGAGCGCCAGCCAGAAAACTGTATTTTCGGCGGCGTCAGCGGGTTTTGAGGAGTTATAAGTCCAGAAGGCACGTCGTCACACACACAAACAACTATCAATCACTCGCGCGGCACAAAGACCTGTATTTTGGTACAAAATTGAGCGTTTTAGCGTAACTTTGCGATTTTTAACGATTTTAACACGAGAGCGAAGCGAAAAACGGTGTTCTCTCGAGCGCTCGAGTGCCGCGACTGTGGTTAGGTTAGGTTAGGTTAGGTTAGGTTAGGTTAGGTTAGGTTAGGTTAGGTTAGGTTAGGTTAGGTTAGGTTAGGTTAGGTTAGGTTAGGTTAGGTTAGGTTAGGTTAGGTTAGGTTAGGTTAGGTTAGGTTAGGTTAGGTTAGGTTAGGTTAGGTTAGGTTAGGTTAGGTTAGGTTAGGTTAGGTTAGGTTAGGTTAGGTTAGGTTAGGTTAGGTTAGGTTAGGTTAGGTTAGGTTAGGTTAGGTTAGGTTAGGTTAGGTTAGGTTAGGTTAGGTTAGGTTAGGTTAGGTTAGGTTAGGTTAGGTTAGGTTAGGTTAGGTTAGGTTAGGTTAGGTTAGGTTAGGTTAGGTTAGGTTAGGTTAGGTTAGGTTAGGTTAGGTTAGGTTAGGTTAGGTTAGGTTAGGTTAGGTTAGGTTAGGTTAGGTTAGGTTAGGTTAGGTTAGGTTAGGTTAGGTTAGGTTAGGTTAGGTTAGGTTAGGTTAGGTTAGGTTAGGTTAGGTTAGGTTAGGTTAGGTTAGGTTAGGTTAGGTTAGGTTAGGTTAGGTTAGGTTAGGTTAGGTTAGGTTAGGTTAGGTTAGGTTAGGTTAGGTTAGGTTAGGTTAGGTTAGGTTAGGTTAGGTTAGGTTAGGTTAGGTTAGGTTAGGTTAGGTTAGGTTAGGTTAGGTTAGGTTAGGTTAGGTTAGGTTAGGTTAGGTTAGGTTAGGTTAGGTTAGGTTAGGTTAGGTTAGGTTAGGTTAGGTTAGGTTAGGTTAGGTTAGGTTAGGTTAGGTTAGGTTAGGTTAGGTTAGGTTAGGTTAGGTTAGGTTAGGTTAGGTTAGGTTAGGTTAGGTTAGGTTAGGTTAGGTTAGGTTAGGTTAGGTTAGGTTAGGTTAGGTTAGGTTAGGTTAGGTTAGGTTAGGTTAGGTTAGGTTAGGTTAGGTTAGGTTAGGTTAGGTTAGGTTAGGTTAGGTTAGGTTAGGTTAGGTTAGGTTAGGTTAGGTTAGGTTAGGTTAGGTTAGGTTAGGTTAGGTTAGGTTAGGTTAGGTTAGGTTAGGTTAGGTTAGGTTAGGTTAGGTTAGGTTAGGTTAGGTTAGGTTAGGTTAGGTTAGGTTAGGTTAGGTTAGGTTAGGTTAGGTTAGGTTAGGTTAGGTTAGGTTAGGTTAGGTTAGGTTAGGTTAGGTTAGGTTAGGTTAGGTTAGGTTAGGTTAGGTTAGGTTAGGTTAGGTTAGGTTAGGTTAGGTTAGGTTAGGTTAGGTTAGGTTAGGTTAGGTTAGGTTAGGTTAGGTTAGGTTAGGTTAGGTTAGGTTAGGTTAGGTTAGGTTAGGTTAGGTTAGGTTAGGTTAGGTTAGGTTAGGTTAGGTTAGGTTAGGTTAGGTTAGGTTAGGTTAGGTTAGGTTAGGTTAGGTTAGGTTAGGTTAGGTTAGGTTAGGTTAGGTTAGGTTAGGTTAGGTTAGGTTAGGTTAGGTTAGGTTAGGTTAGGTTAGGTTAGGTTAGGTTAGGTTAGGTTAGGTTAGGTTAGGTTAGGTTAGGTTAGGTTAGGTTAGGTTAGGTTAGGTTAGGTTAGGTTAGGTTAGGTTAGGTTAGGTTAGGTTAGGTTAGGTTAGGTTAGGTTAGGTTAGGTTAGGTTAGGTTAGGTTAGGTTAGGTTAGGTTAGGTTAGGTTAGGTTAGGTTAGGTTAGGTTAGGTTAGGTTAGGTTAGGTTAGGTTAGGTTAGGTTAGGTTAGGTTAGGTTAGGTTAGGTTAGGTTAGGTTAGGTTAGGTTAGGTTAGGTTAGGTTAGGTTAGGTTAGGTTAGGTTAGGTTAGGTTAGGTTAGGTTAGGTTAGGTTAGGTTAGGTTAGGTTAGGTTAGGTTAGGTTAGGTTAGGTTAGGTTAGGTTAGGTTAGGTTAGGTTAGGTTAGGTTAGGTTAGGTTAGGTTAGGTTAGGTTAGGTTAGGTTAGGTTAGGTTAGGTTAGGTTAGGTTAGGTTAGGTTAGGTTAGGTTAGGTTAGGTTAGGTTAGGTTAGGTTAGGTTAGGTTAGGTTAGGTTAGGTTAGGTTAGGTTAGGTTAGGTTAGGTTAGGTTAGGTTAGGTTAGGTTAGGTTAGGTTAGGTTAGGTTAGGTTAGGTTAGGTTAGGTTAGGTTAGGTTAGGTTAGGTTAGGTTAGGTTAGGTTAGGTTAGGTTAGGTTAGGTTAGGTTAGGTTAGGTTAGGTTAGGTTAGGTTAGGTTAGGTTAGGTTAGGTTAGGTTAGGTTAGGTTAGGTTAGGTTAGGTTAGGTTAGGTTAGGTTAGGTTAGGTTAGGTTAGGTTAGGTTAGGTTAGGTTAGGTTAGGTTAGGTTAGGTTAGGTTAGGTTAGGTTAGGTTAGGTTAGGTTAGGTTAGGTTAGGTTAGGTTAGGTTAGGTTAGGTTAGGTTAGGTTAGGTTAGGTTAGGTTAGGTTAGGTTAGGTTAGGTTAGGTTAGGTTAGGTTAGGTTAGGTTAGGTTAGGTTAGGTTAGGTTAGGTTAGGTTAGGTTAGGTTAGGTTAGGTTAGGTTAGGTTAGGTTAGGTTAGGTTAGGTTAGGTTAGGTTAGGTTAGGTTAGGTTAGGTTAGGTTAGGTTAGGTTAGGTTAGGTTAGGTTAGGTTAGGTTAGGTTAGGTTAGGTTAGGTTAGGTTAGGTTAGGTTAGGTTAGGTTAGGTTAGGTTAGGTTAGGTTAGGTTAGGTTAGGTTAGGTTAGGTTAGGTTAGGTTAGGTTAGGTTAGGTTAGGTTAGGTTAGGTTAGGTTAGGTTAGGTTAGGTTAGGTTAGGTTAGGTTAGGTTAGGTTAGGTTAGGTTAGGTTAGGTTAGGTTAGGTTAGGTTAGGTTAGGTTAGGTTAGGTTAGGTTAGGTTAGGTTAGGTTAGGTTAGGTTAGGTTAGGTTAGGTTAGGTTAGGTTAGGTTAGGTTAGGTTAGGTTAGGTTAGGTTAGGTTAGGTTAGGTTAGGTTAGGTTAGGTTAGGTTAGGTTAGGTTAGGTTAGGTTAGGTTAGGTTAGGTTAGGTTAGGTTAGGTTAGGTTAGGTTAGGTTAGGTTAGGTTAGGTTAGGTTAGGTTAGGTTAGGTTAGGTTAGGTTAGGTTAGGTTAGGTTAGGTTAGGTTAGGTTAGGTTAGGTTAGGTTAGGTTAGGTTAGGTTAGGTTAGGTTAGGTTAGGTTAGGTTAGGTTAGGTTAGGTTAGGTTAGGTTAGGTTAGGTTAGGTTAGGTTAGGTTAGGTTAGGTTAGGTTAGGTTAGGTTAGGTTAGGTTAGGTTAGGTTAGGTTAGGTTAGGTTAGGTTAGGTTAGGTTAGGTTAGGTTAGGTTAGGTTAGGTTAGGTTAGGTTAGGTTAGGTTAGGTTAGGTTAGGTTAGGTTAGGTTAGGTTAGGTTAGGTTAGGTTAGGTTAGGTTAGGTTAGGTTAGGTTAGGTTAGGTTAGGTTAGGTTAGGTTAGGTTAGGTTAGGTTAGGTTAGGTTAGGTTAGGTTAGGTTAGGTTAGGTTAGGTTAGGTTAGGTTAGGTTAGGTTAGGTTAAGTTAGGTTAGGTTAGGTTAGGTTAGGTTAGGTTAGGTTTTTTTTTTTTTTTTTTTTTTTTTTGTGAAATATCGCGCGCCACTCTTTGACATATGCCTATCAAAGACGTTGGTGATCGGTTTTAATGTTATTACAATTTCCATCTTATTTCTATTTCAGATTAGTTTTGCTTTCTATATATTACATTTATTTTACATTTATTTATATTACTTTGTATTTTACATTGTATTTTTATTGCTTTCATAATTATTGCTGTATTTTCTGCTTTTTATTTATTTCTTTTGCATATCGCTCTTCAGTGTGTTCTGTGGTCTTTCCTTATATTTATTTGTGTTATTTATTTTATCCTATTTTTTCTTAGCCTTAGCTGAGCACATTTTTGTTGGTTCTTATCAGTATTTTCCAGTATTTCACTAATCCATCATTTAACATCGTTCCATCTGCAAGAGTTATATATTTTAATATATAGTCTTGCAGCTTTACTTTTTTAGACTTTCGCTTATCTTTCCTATCGCCAATAGTGAATACAATGATGCTCAACCATGACCCAACAGAACAAGTTTTAACATTAATACGACTTATTTTTATTTCTTTAGACCAGTTTTTGTCGCATACAAACCCGAATTGTATATGCATTTTGTTTCCAAAGGGAGAGACTAATTTCATCCTGATAACAGTGATATTTATGTGCTCATAATCCTCTCGGGTCTTCACGTACCGTGAAAACTCATTTTTGACATACGTAAAGACCAGCCGCTTGCTGCCCGCTAATACTGTTTCAAGGTTTATTTTACTGAGACACCAGAATTCAGTTTGTTTTTGTGTTTTATTTTGTGTATGTGTATTTTTGTTTGTTATGTGTTTAGTGTACTTTGTTGTGTGTGTTGCTTTACGGACCTGCATGGGGCCTATATTTTGAACTGCTATTAATTGGTCCAGCTTTATATAAAGCGGGTGCCAATTAAATGTTCCAGTCATTCTATTTTGCCTGGTCCTGTGTTTTGTGTGTGTGTATTCTTTCAGCTTCATGTTGAAATAAAAATAGTTTTTATTGTGGTGTTTGTTATGCAACAGTGGATCGCGCGATTGCGTCCCACCGCCTCCGCATTGGGCAATTTAGGTCGAAGGAGTCGTGATCTGTTGCGTCCTTTTTCTCCTCACCGCAGTTTTTGCATTTTGCCGGCTCTCTAGCCTGTCGACGGGGGCAGTCGGTTCGAAGGTGGCCAGGGTCACAGCAGTACGAACATAGGTCCTCCTTTCCGGTACACAGCTTTCTCCCGTGGCCGAAACCGAGACACTTCGTGCATTGGATCAGAGGACTTTGATCCATAACTCTGACCCTCTGCAGATCTACGTGTGCTCGGCCGGCAGTGATCAGGCGCTGCCATACCGGGGGTGAGACCTGCAACACCACGTGGTTCTCGAGGAGGTTTCTGGAGCGCTTTCGGTATTTTACTGAAACCCTGACGTCCTCCGCCCCAATGTCGCGCAGTAGATGCGAGTTTTGTTTTATGACCGCCTTGATGATGTCATCGTCCGTGTTGTATCTCATCACGTCCAATAACACCACCAAGGGGTCCCGGTTTACTGCGTCTTCAATGACGAAGCGTTCGGCTGTTCCACCTAGTCGGTCTTTTACAGCCTGCAACTCCTTTTTGCTGTGGCACCCCACTATCACCTTTTGGTCCCCTGCTTTTCTTACCTTATCAATACGTATGCCATTTTCTTTTGCGTCCACTGCAACTCTAATCAAGTCCACAAGATTGCTACTCGTGTCTATCGGCTCTGTGGACTTGACTATGATTGAGTGCATGGGCTTTGGTAGAGCTGTGGCCATTCCAGCTGCTACCCTGGCATACGTATTTTTAGGGGGGATCTCCGTTTCACTCGTGTGGCTGGTCTCCTCCAGAGCTTTTGAGTTCTTTTCCAGAGCCTTTTTAAGTTCTCCGGCTGTGTTGTTGCTATCTCTCATCAGCTTCGAGTGTTCTGCTAATGAGGATAGCAATTGGGAGACCTGCGCTCTTCCCGACTCGATCCTTTGCTCATCCTCCCTCCGCACCTTTTCCTTCCATGGCTGTGGGTCATACTCGTCTTCCCTCTCCACACGAGTTGACGCGGGTAATGAAAAAGGCGCGGATTTGTGAGCCTCCTCCCCCTTCACAAGCTGGTAGAGCCTGTCGATGGCCTGTGTGACGTCCGCTTTTATATCAGTTTTTAAGTTTCTTGACGCATTCAGAGCAGTCTTAGCCTTCGTCACCCAGGCCCTCGCCTCCTTGACTCTGTCAGCTCGTGCAGTGGTCGGGATCATTTTAACCGCCTCTGGCAGAGATTGAGGTGCTGGTACCTCCCTCGAAGACGCGTCTGCGCACTGTGGAGCAACCGAGCATTCCTCTGGAAAGAGGACTCTGCCAGCCTCCCACTCTCCTATGCTCCTCCTGACATTTGTTTGGGGCTTGGTAACTGTTGCCGTTCGGTTTACCTTTGTAGGAGAGGTTGGCTGATGTGTTATGGCGGTTATCTTTTTGGGGGTATGGAACATGGTTGGAGATTCAGGGATTCCACGAGATATTCTTTAGAACCTAGCCCAACCCTAACCTAACAATAATTATTATTCGTAAGATTGTAAAAGTTGTAAATTCAGTATAAAATTGTAAAAATTGTATATAGTAAATTTAAAATTGTATAATATGATTTAAAATAGGGATAATTGTATAAATTAATAAAATAAAATTAAATATTTTCGTGATTTGCAATTAGTCGTATATCTAAATTGTTCCTAGCGTATTCCACTCGCCAGACTACTATGGGTCCAATTTCAACAATCCAACAATGCGTAGACGATCGGTGTCCGGGGCGAAATTTTCCGGGAAAATCAAGAAAAGCACAAAAAATTTAAAAATATTATTTTCTAAAAATTTTTATTGGCACACCTAACGTATTGTACACTATTTGATAGGTCTTGAAGAGACCTTTAGTTTTCGACGAATATCGAATAGTTTAACAAAGAGTTTTTTGAAAAGGAAGAATTTAGAAAAAGTTTACGTTTTTAGAGAATAATTAAGATTTCTATTAAAATTTTGAAAACAATGTGGGTATTGCTAAAAAGTTCTCGCTTAGACTTGCACGTCAGCGAAGAAACAAAGGGAATCCGCCAATAAACAAAAAAGTTACACGCAGTCAAAAATATTATAATTGTCAAAAATATATTTTCACGAAAACTGTGAAAAAGCTATAAGTTTTTTGAGTGTGTTTGACAACTAACAATATAGGTCAATCTCTTAGCTGTCCAATGACACCAGAACGAGGTCTGTAAGTCAATCGGTCGCAGAGATATCGCCTCCCAAACCTGGAGAGACACGAATGTATGGGGGCAAAAGTCTCCGGAATTGATATGCCTGATCACAAATGGGTGGGTGGGCGGGCCCGAAACTAAATATTTCACGTTTACCTGGTGGTCGGAGCACCACGTGAGTGGTGTCGGCAGATCGGGCTCGACGCCCTCTATCCAACGACGGGAATAACGGATGGTCTCCGGGAACAAATTTTCCGGGAAAACCGCGAAAAACAGGAAAAATTTCGGAAAAATCGAATTATTTAAAAAATTTTGTATAGTCACACCCTACGTGTGCTATAT
>CATNUI010000005.1:0-40000 GCA_950381575.1 Plusia festucae | reverse complement strand
CCGCGTACTTCAAAAATGCTTTGCGATATTTTTTATCAGCTAGGAGGCAGTGAGCATTTGCAGCGCTCACTCCCACCTCTATCTGTTGCTCCAGCTCAGTCCGTTGCTGGGCAAACACAGGGCACTCAAATACAATGTGCACCAAACTTTCTGCTTGATCGGGGTCACAGATGCACGACGGGCTCTCCTTGCACTTAAAACGATGCAGATACTGGGAGAACCCGCCATGTCCCGTAAGCATCTGTGTTAGCACTCCTTGGGGTGCAAGTTTTCGGACGATCCTGAAGGCGTCCACTGCGTTCGGGAGGAATAGCTTCGTGACGGAGGCGGTCTCCCCGTCCAGGTATCTCCGGTTCCATTCGCCAAGAGATTCACCTCGAAGTTGGCTCCTGACGAATGACACCGGACACCGGTCGTAGTCCGGTCTCCTCCTCGACGAAGCCGCTGCCTCCTTTGCAAGGGTATCGGCGCGCTCATTCCCCTCGAAACCGGCGTGGGCCTTGATCCAGAACAAAGAGACATCTTTGCCCCGGGTCAAGGCCTCGCAGAGGTTTTGGCGCGCCTGGAACGCGAGTGGGTTTAAGGAACTATGGTTGGTGACTGACTGCAATGCTGCCATTGAGTCACTGTAGACACCATAGCTCCTCTCACTGCACTTCAGGATCTCGTCCGTGGCTCGACATATGGCCAGAAGTTCGGCCTGGTAGACTGTGCAGTACGCGGGCAAGCATAGTTTGCGGGCCTTTAGTTCGGAGCGGCTGTCCCATATGGACAGCGCAGCTCCGACCTTGCCCCCTATCTTGCTGCCATCTGTAAAGATACGGCGCGACTGCACGTTGTGCTGGTCTACCAGGCTCTGGTCATCCAAACTTTGGAAAACCAGTTCCGGCCGTCGAGCTGGGTGCGGCAGTTCCGCAAAGTCCACCACACGCTCGACCTCCCGGTCTCCTAGCACTAGCCGGGATGACCCCTTGCGCGCTTCATACAGAGCTGCTGCTTCTTGAATGCGCAGGTCCAAGGGAAGTATCCCAGCCAGAATTAGAGCCGAGTTTAGGGAGACTGTGCGATAGGACTTGCAGATTTTTTGTGCCACACCCCTCTGCACTGTCCCAAGGAGCTTCTTTACCCCGATCTTTTTGGACGCGGGTGCCCATGCTGCCGCTGCGTACATGACGACGGGCTCCACCACCGCCGTGTACAATGTGCGTATAACCTCCGGGTGCAGCCCCCAGCTGATCTTAGCTGTCCGTTGGAGCTGCTTGTAGATATTTAGGGCTTTCCGGCAGACGTTGGCGACATGACTGTTGAACGTCAGTTTGTCGTCAATGGTCAGCCCTAAAATCTTAATTTCCCGGGACATGCCAATGTCAACCCCTCCCATCCTTAGAATCGGGGTGTCATAAACAAGCTTTCTTGTGAGCAACATCGCTTGGGTTTTATGCGGAGCAAACGAAAGCTTGTTTCGAACACCCCAGCTCCGAACGAGTTCGAGGGCGACATTGGCATGTCGCTGCACCTCTGACGCTGTATACCCGGCGAATAGTAAAACCACGTCATCGGCGAACGCTTGGCAGCGGACTCCTTCCGCGTCCAGCAGCTTAAGAAGGGAATCCAGGAGGAGGTTCCAGAGGATCGGTCCACCAATCGACCCCTGGACGCACCCTTTCTGGGTCTCTCGGACGTGCTCGACTCCCGCATACCGCAGCTTTACACATCTGCCGTCTAAGTAGCTGTCCAGTAGTCTCCTGAGATTGACCGGACACTGTTCCTCAGCCAGTCTGACCCTAATGGCAGGCCACCATGCGCTATCAAAAGCCCCCTCTATATCTAGCGAAACGAGCGTTACTAGCTTTTTAGCCTTGATTTCCGCTGTGATTTCGTTCACCAGAGTATAGAGGGAGTCCTCCGTGCTTCTTTGTGGCATGAAGCCAAACTGGCGAGTACTCAGTCGCGGTACCAGGTACCACTGGAGCCTTGCTACTACCATTTTTTCCAGGACTTTACCGAGGACAGGTAGCAGGCCGATTGGCCTGTACGACTTTGTCAATCGGTAGTCGTCCTTGCCCGGCTTCCTCAGTACTACCACCGTGGCCTCCTTCCAAGCCTTTGGAAAGTGGCCAAGGCTGAGGCATTTGTTGGCCAGGGCAAGGAACGATTCGGAGTCCTGGAAAATGGCTTGACGGCAGATGTCGGCTGTAAAGCCATCTGCTCCTGGCGCCTTCCTGGGGTTAAAAGCTAGGACCGAGGACTTCAGCTCGTGCGCTGTAAAAGGCGGGTCATGTATCTCACCATGGACCCGCTCGTTTACCCGCTTCGAGAGATGCCTGATAGCCCTCTGGTCCTCGCTGTCCTCACCTTCCAGATCTTCTGGGTAAAAGGTTTCCGCCAGAAAGGCAGCCGAATCAGCGGGGTCGAGAGCTACGCCGTCTTTCAGCAGAGCGACGTCCTCCTGTCGCTTTATGGTTCGACCTATCACCCTATAGATCCCCTCCCAGACTCCCTCCCTGTCTTGTTTGGTGCAAAACTCCTTCCAGCTTTGAACTTGGGCCGATTTCGCCTTCTTTTCATATTCCTCTTTTACTTTCAGGTACTCAGCAACGACACCCTCTCTCCGGACAGGCGCAGCGCAACGGATCCTTCTCCTCCTGGTAGCGACCATCTTCTTGAGGACTGCGAGTTCTTCGGACCACCACGGCAAGGTAAGTTTATCTTTATATTTCTTTTTAGGGATTGTATCTATGCATGTTTTGTCTATTATGTTTATGTATGTATTAACAGTTTTTTCCAAATCTTGTGTATTGCTTATTTTTTCTATTTCGTTTTTATCAATTTTGTTTTCTATTTTTAATTGTCCCAGTTTCTCACGAAACTGGGACCAATTAGCTTTCTTTGTGTTGAACTTTCTAGTTGTTGGTTTAATGGCTATGCCGTTTGATTTAATTAAGTTTATTTCAAATACAATGCCGTTGTGGTCCGAGCTCGTCATTCCTACGTCCACACGCCAGTCCTGTACCAGGTCGAGGAGGTCCGCCGAGCATGCCGTGATGTCCACGTGGCTGCTGTAGATTTTTCCGCCGCGGATGGTGTCAAAAGTAGGAGTGGTGCCGCTATTGAGTACCTGTAAGTCCAACTCTCCAAGCAGTCCACAGAGTTCCTCTCCTCGGATGTCCTCGACTCTACTCCCCCACCAAGGGCTTTTGGCATTGACGTCGCCTCCGACAATCAGGTTCCTGGGTCCTAGCCGCCGCTGAACTATTCTGAGGTGATCAAGATAGGGCTGCAGGGGCTTATCTGGCTCAAAGTAGAGCGAGACCACCACGAGTTCCCAGGCGCTGGTCCGGATCCTCACCACAACGATGTTGTGTGTGGTGAGTTCCTGGCACTGCATGACGTCCAGATCTGAGTTGAAGACCGCTACTGCGGCCTTTACAGTGCCACTTCCATTTTCCAGCGCCTGGAATATTCTCGACCCGCGGTAGTCCCGCATCCTTCGTATGCCACCCACATATGGCTCCTGGATCAAAGCCACTGCAACCCCCCGATCCGTAGCACCCTGAAACAGCTCAGCGGTAGCCAGTTCCTTTCGCTGGAGGTTCGCCTGTATTATCGGGTATGCTGCCCTGGTGGAGGTTGTGGTGCCGACATCTACCATGGAGCCCTCAGCAGTACGCTATTTTTGCTCTAGCCAACGCTTCCCACCTGCGTCTGACGGGACAGTCAATGCTAAAAGCGTTGTGCCCCGTCATTTCCAATTTAGCTTTAACGCAGTTGCAGCAGGTGGGGTTGGCGTTGGCGAGCTTCTCTGCGCAGTCTTTACGCTGGTGAGGGCCGCCGCAGTAACCACATTTTTCGGTCGTCTCGGCGCAGAGGCGTCTGCTGTGACCGTAACCAAGGCACATTGAGCACTGGACCAGCGGAGACTGGTCCTCTACCCGAATGTGCTGTAGGTCCAGGTAAACTTCAGACGCCCCCAACAACCGAGCCCACAGCGTTGGGGACACTCTGGCCACAATGTGGCACAACAGTTCATTTCGGGCCTTCTTCCTGAACCGTATTTCTATACGGTCGTCATCAGCCGGGAGGTCGCGGAACAGTTGCTTGTTTTGCTGTCTCAAAAAGTCAAGGACGTCCTCGTCTTTATGACAGCTAAGGACGTCCCTGAGGATGACCAGCGGGTCCTGGTTCTTGACTGCCAAGACCTCTAGCCGCTGGTCTCCAAGCTCGATTTTCCTTTGCACTCTGTTCCGCGCTTCTTCACTCCGACAGCTGATGACTACCTTCCTGTCCTTTCCTTTTCTCACCCTGTCTATCTGTATATCGCCTTCTTTGGCGTTAACTGCTGCTCTAATTTTACCCATGATCACGTCCCCAGTGTCCATCTCATTTTTGGAGGCGATCACTATCGAGTGGAGCGCTGTTGCCACTGGCCGTTTCTGCCCCTTAGCGCTCGCCGCCACACTCGCATAAGTGATCGCCTCCAGTGTTTCCTTTTTAACCTCGAGAGCCTTTTGTAGTTCCATGGCCCTCTCGTTGCTCTCCCTCATTAGCTTGGTGTGTTCCTCCAATGAGGAGAGCAACTGAGAGACCGCCTGCGTACCCTCCGCCACCTGTTCACACGGAGACTCAGTCTCCCCTTTTCCATCCCGGCCCCGAGGCACGCCCGCCAGCTCCCCCACACCTGCGGTACAAGGCACAGGCGAGGAGGAGCCCGCGGACCTGCCAGCCTCAAGATTCTTAATTAGCCGGTACAGTTGATCGATGGCCTGGATGACGGAGGCCTTGATGTCAGACTTTAAATTGCGCGACGCGTTTAAAGCAATCTTCCCCTTCGTCACCCAGGCCCTCGCCTCCTGTAGCGTGTTGGGCTGCACCTCGATAGCTGGGCTCTCCTCCGGGAAGAGGACCCTGCCAGCCTCCCACTCCCCAATGCTCCTTCGGACGTTGGTTTGAGCCTTTGTTATAGTTCCCATATTAATGGCCTTAGGGGGAGTGGTAGGCCGTATTGGCTCCGTAGGTTTTTTAGCAGGGGTATGGAACATCCTTAAGGTCGGACTCGGATAGGACAAGAGGGATGCGTAACCTAACCTAAGGTTTTGATTTTTTATAAATATATTAAGTTAATTAAAAATTTGCTTGTAAAAATTTGTAAAAGTATTAAATTTGTATAAAATTTGTATAAATAAGATAATAAATTGTAAAAATAAATAAAAAGTCAAGGGTTTTAATTTTCAAAGATGTTTTTAATTTTTATTTAAAACTAATTAAAAAGTTTGTTTTATATTAACTCTAAGGTTGCTTTCAAATAAAAGGTTTTGCGTTTCAGGAGCGTCACCCAACCGATGCAAAGCCAGAGAGGCCCCAGCTGCTCGATAACCGGATCAATTTAGCAGGTAAACACTTCTTGCTAGGCAAGAAGTGTCCAAAACTGACCAACCGAGCTAAATTTTGGTGCACCTGAAAACAAGTGCCGGGTCCTAAAGGAAGTCCGACAACAAAGAGTTGCTGGACTGTGTCAATATATAAAGAGCAGTCTGTGACCTATCCAGCAACGCAAACCGCAGCTCTCTAGCCCTATCGGTTCCGGAGATATGGCCCGTCAAAGTTGGCA
Organism: Plusia festucae; assembly: GCA_950381575.1. Classification (NCBI taxonomy): domain Eukaryota; kingdom Metazoa; phylum Arthropoda; class Insecta; order Lepidoptera; family Noctuidae; genus Plusia; species Plusia festucae. Next base: position 34,392 of record CATNUI010000005.1, on the reverse strand, counting down.
GGTACCTAAACCGGACGGGCAAAATCCCTCCGGAATCGATATGCCCAATGAGATTAGGGTGGGTGGGCGGGCCCGAAACTAATTTTTTCACGTTTTCCTGGTGGTCGGAGCACCACGTGAGTGGTGTCGGCAGATCGGGCTCGACGCCCTCTATCCAACGACGGGAATAACGGATGGTCTCCGGGAACAAATTTTCCGGGAAAACCGCGAAAAACAGGAAAAATTTCGGAAAAATCGAATTATTTTAAAAATTTTGTATAGTCACACCCTACGTGTGCTATATCGTTGAATAGGTCTTTAAGAGACCTTCAATTTGAATATAATGTCGAATAGTTTTAATGCGAAAATTTAGTAATAAAATGTTTTTAGTGAAAATTAATGTGATTTTTAATAAAAAATTTGAAAAAATTTGAAAATTTATGAATTTTAAGAGCCAAACGGGGTGTCGTTAGAAAGATCTCGTCGAGATCTACACGTCAACGCAAAAACCAGGAACAACCACTGATATACAACAGAGTTATAGCCGATTAAAAATATACACAGTTAAAAATTATCAATTTTCATGAAAATTATGAAAATGTTAAAGTTTTTCCGCGTGTAAAAGCGCGGAACGTTAAAGTATAGTCAAAAAGAAAGTGTATATAAAGAAAACCCGACCAAAATCAAGCAATTAACAAAAAAGTTGTCGACCGTTCTTTGTAATAAGTGTCGGGGTTAGGTGGATTTTAGGTACTTGTAGACTATCTCAATACAAATGTATGAGAAAACAAGTAACTAATTTTTTCACGTTCTCCTGGTGGTCGGAGCACCACGTGAGTGGTGTCGGCAGATCGGGCTCGACGCCCTCTATCCAACGACGGGAATAACGGATGGTCTCCGGGAACAAATTTTCCGGGAAAACCGCGAAAAACAGGAAAAATTTCGGAAAAATCGAATTATTTTAAAAATTTTGTATAGTCACACCCTACGTGTGCTATATCGTTGAATAGGTCTTTAAGAGACCTTCAATTTGAATATAATGTCGAATAGTTTTAATGCGAAAATTTAGTAATAAAATGTTTTTAGTGAAAATTAATGTGATTTTTAATAAAAAATTTGAAAAAATTTGAAAATTTATGAATTTTAAGAGCCAAACGGGGTGTCGTTAGAAAGATCTCGTCGAGATCTACACGTCAACGCAAAAACCAGGAACAACCACTGATATACAACAGAGTTATAGCCGATTAAAAATATACACAGTTAAAAATTATCAATTTTCATGAAAATTATGAAAATGTTAAAGTTTTTCCGCGTGTAAAAGCGCGGAACGTTAAAGTATAGTCAAAAAGAAAGTGTATATAAAGAAAACCCGACCAAAATCAAGCAATTAACAAAAAAGTTGTCGACCGTTCTTTGTAATAAGTGTCGGGGTTAGGTGGATTTTAGGTACTTGTAGACTATCTCAATACAAATGTATGAGAAAACAAGTAACTAATTTTTTCACGTTCTCCTGGTGGTCGGAGCACCACGTGAGTGGTGTCGGCAGATCGGGCTCGACGCCCTCTATCCAACGACGGGAATAACGGATGGTCTCCGGGAACAAATTTTCCGGGAAAACCGCGAAAAACAGGAAAAATTTCGGAAAAATCGAATTATTTTAAAAATTTTGTATAGTCACACCCTACGTGTGCTATATCGTTGAATAGGTCTTTAAGAGACCTTCAATTTGAATATAATGTCGAATAGTTTTAATGCGAAAATTTAGTAATAAAATGTTTTTAGTGAAAATTAATGTGATTTTTAATAAAAAATTTGAAAAAATTTGAAAATTTATGAATTTTAAGAGCCAAACGGGGTGTCGTTAGAAAGATCTCGTCGAGATCTACACGTCAACGCAAAAACCAGGAACAACCACTGATATACAACAGAGTTATAGCCGATTAAAAATATACACAGTTAAAAATTATCAATTTTCATGAAAATTATGAAAATGTTAAAGTTTTTCCGCGTGTAAAAGCGCGGAACGTTAAAGTATAGTCAAAAAGAAAGTGTATATAAAGAAAACCCGACCAAAATCAAGCAATTAACAAAAAAGTTGTCGACCGTTCTTTGTAATAAGTGTCGGGGTTAGGTGGATTTTAGGTACTTGTAGACTATCTCAATACAAATGTATGAGAAAACAAGTAACTAATTTTTTCACGTTCTCCTGGTGGTCGGAGCACCACGTGAGTGGTGTCGGCAGATCGGGCTCGACGCCCTCTATCCAACGACGGGAATAACGGATGGTCTCCGGGAACAAATTTTCCGGGAAAACCGCGAAAAACAGGAAAAATTTCGGAAAAATCGAATTATTTTAAAAATTTTGTATAGTCACACCCTACGTGTGCTATATCGTTGAATAGGTCTTTAAGAGACCTTCAATTTGAATATAATGTCGAATAGTTTTAATGCGAAAATTTAGTAATAAAATGTTTTTAGTGAAAATTAATGTGATTTTTAATAAAAAATTTGAAAAAATTTGAAAATTTATGAATTTTAAGAGCCAAACGGGGTGTCGTTAGAAAGATCTCGTCGAGATCTACACGTCAACGCAAAAACCAGGAACAACCACTGATATACAACAGAGTTATAGCCGATTAAAAATATACACAGTTAAAAATTATCAATTTTCATGAAAATTATGAAAATGTTAAAGTTTTTCCGCGTGTAAAAGCGCGGAACGTTAAAGTATAGTCAAAAAGAAAGTGTATATAAAGAAAACCCGACCAAAATCAAGCAATTAACAAAAAAGTTGTCGACGGTTAGGTTAGGTTAGGTTAGGTTAGGTTAGGTTAGGTTAGGTTAGGTTAGGTTAGGTTAGGTTAGGTTAGGTTAGGTTAGGTTAGGTTAGGTTAGGTTAGGTTAGGTTAGGTTAGGTTAGGTTAGGTTAGGTTAGGTTAGGTTAGGTTAGGTTAGGTTAGGTTAGGTTAGGTTAGGTTAGGTTAGGTTAGGTTAGGTTAGGTTAGGTTAGGTTAGGTTAGGTTAGGTTAGGTTAGGTTAGGTTAGGTTAGGTTAGGTTAGGTTAGGTTAGGTTAGGTTAGGTTAGGTTAGGTTAGGTTAGGTTAGGTTAGGTTAGGTTAGGTTAGGTTAGGTTAGGTTAGGTTAGGTTAGGTTAGGTTAGGTTAGGTTAGGTTAGGTTAGGTTAGGTTAGGTTAGGTTAGGTTAGGTTAGGTTAGGTTAGGTTAGGTTAGGTTAGGTTAGGTTAGGTTAGGTTAGGTTAGGTTAGGTTAGGTTAGGTTAGGTTAGGTTAGGTTAGGTTAGGTTAGGTTAGGTTAGGTTAGGTTAGGTTAGGTTAGGTTAGGTTAGGTTAGGTTAGGTTAGGTTAGGTTAGGTTAGGTTAGGTTAGGTTAGGTTAGGTTAGGTTAGGTTAGGTTAGGTTAGGTTAGGTTAGGTTAGGTTAGGTTAGGTTAGGTTAGGTTAGGTTAGGTTAGGTTAGGTTAGGTTAGGTTAGGTTAGGTTAGGTTAGGTTAGGTTAGGTTAGGTTAGGTTAGGTTAGGTTAGGTTAGGTTAGGTTAGGTTAGGTTAGGTTAGGTTAGGTTAGGTTAGGTTAGGTTAGGTTAGGTTAGGTTAGGTTAGGTTAGGTTAGGTTAGGTTAGGTTAGGTTAGGTTAGGTTAGGTTAGGTTAGGTTAGGTTAGGTTAGGTTAGGTTAGGTTAGGTTAGGTTAGGTTAGGTTAGGTTAGGTTAGGTTAGGTTAGGTTAGGTTAGGTTAGGTTAGGTTAGGTTAGGTTAGGTTAGGTTAGGTTAGGTTAGGTTAGGTTAGGTTAGGTTTTTTTTTTTTTTTTTTTTTTTTTTTTTTAATACCCCCCTCGTGCATTGCTGCTATTTATTTTGCAGCACTTTATACTTTTATTTCTTTTTAATCTTTTTATATTCATCAATTATATATTGTGCAGTGTATTTATAGTGTACCCTAGTGTATCTTTCCTATTTATATTTACCTTTTTTAAGGGGAACCAGGGATGACTTCGGGCCATCCTTATCCGTTCTGTCCCTGGTTCCAAGCTAATCCCTAAGCTCCTAACCTGTCAAGTTTCTTAATTAACTTAAAATTAGACTAAAACTAATGGGAAAAAGAAAACCAATTACAACAATGATTTAAAGAAAATGGTTATAGAATTTACATGATGAAATCTGAAGTTACAAGATTCATGAAGTTTAAAAGGACATTTTTACAAGTGAGAAGAATAACAATACTACATATAACATTAATTAAGACAAAAAGCAACACAGTTAGAAATATTATACATTCACAGTTTAGATACAATTACAATAAGTATGATTTAGAATTAATATAATTAGGAGGATCTTATCTTATGTTTATATCTAAGAGACTAGCCAGTATAATCAGTTATCACAATAATAATTTAATAATAATTGATGCAAAAGTTTTAAATGAGGCAATAGCCAATAATTAGGACACACATTTACGATGACAATAATAATAATAATAGAGACAATAATTTTAGCGGATTATAGTAAAATTGAAGCATGAGGCAATAGCCAATAATTACAAAAAAAAATTAATAAAATAAGATGGAACATTAAAATGAGGCAATAGCCAATTTAAAACGACAGCACATTTAAAATAAAATAATAATAACAATAATTTCAGTAGCTTATAACAAAATTTAACATTGAACTAGAATTTTTTTGATGAGGCAATAGCCAACAATCACAAAACAAAAAGGAACTTTAAAATGAGGCAATAGCCATAATTGATTAAAATGAAATGATAATATAATATAATAATTGTGGCGGCTTGAACCTTCATTTACAGCATAATTATGTCAAGGAGTTACGCTACGGTGGACCCATTTAGCTTTGCAGCTATTCTAAAGATACGCTCGCAGAATCCCATTAACTCGTCTCTGCGGTCGTCGTCCTGGAAAGCCGTTCCCAGAGAGCTCCGGTCGAGAGAGAGATCCATCCTGTGCTCGCAGTCATGCCTGAGGGACGCAAAACGTGGGCACTCCAGGAGGACGTGCTCCACCGTCTCCTCAGTCACCCCGTCGCACACACAGAATGGATCCCCCGCGAGCCGGAACCTGTGCAAGTAGGCTTTGACACCCCCGTGGCCCGTCAAAAACTGTGTCCTAAGATTGTAGTGGCGTGCACCCCGGAAGATCTTCGCGGCCCGGCGGACGTCCCCGCAGAACATTTTCATGGTGGAACCTGTCGTGGAGGCGGTGACGCGCTGCTGCCAGATGTTGATAGTAGAAGCCCTGATGAGGCGCTTGGCGTAAGACAGAGGGAAATCATCATATACCGGAGCTCTCTTGTCGAAGAGGGCGCCCCTCTTCGCCAGCTCGTCTGCCCTCTCGTTGCCCGGCAGCCCAACGTGAGCCTTGATCCAGGCCCACTCGACGATTGCACCCCGGGATTCGACGGCCTCCAGCTCCAACCGTATTTGTCTCGTTATGGGGTGAAGGGCGTTTGGATCTCTGATACTTTCCAGAGCCGACCTCGAGTCGCTCAGCACGTACATGGACGACCAGCGGCCTTTCTTCCGGGCAGTTTGGAGGGCCCTCAGGATGGCCCAGAGTTCCGCCTGGAAAACGGTGCAGTAGTCTGCAAGGCGGAAACTGCAGTGGCTCTTCTCTTCTCCGTTCTGCCAGAAGGTAGCAGCTGCTCCCACTCTCCCCTCCAGCTTGCTGCCGTCCGTGTAGATGTAAACCCGTGTACTTCCATCTTCCAATTCTTGAAGGTCGTCCATGCTGGTGATGAGTCGGAAGTGGATGGGCTTTCTGAGGGCAGGATGTGGCAAGCTAAAGGGGCTGGCCTTCCTCTCCACCTCTCTCCCAGGTAGGTCCTCCAGCGGCTTTCCTCTCTTCACCTCGTACAACCTCTTGGCTTCTTCAGCGCGCAAGTCCAGGGGCAGTATCCCGGCCAGCAGCGCCGCTGAGGTAAGAGCCGTTGTTCGGTGGGCCTTTGCCACGAGGATGGAAAAGACCCTCGTGATGTTGTTCAGTCTCTTAGTGTTCCCCTTCTTCCTCGCCGCATCAGCCCATGCCGCGGCCGAGTAGAGGACGGTGGGCTCCACGACGACAGTATATATGGTCCTCACGATTTCCGAATTAAGGCCCCAGCTAGCGCTCGCCGTCCGGGACACTGACCTGTAGAGGTTCGTGGCCTTCCTATACGAGGCGTCGATGTGTTTGCCGAAGTTTAAGTTCTTGTCTATGATGACACCCAGAAGCTTCAAGTGGTCCGAGAATTGGACTCTCACTCCCTGCATAACTATGTTCGGCTCGTCGAACTTCAGCTTCCGGGTGACAAGAATCGCCTGAGTCTTCGATGGAGCGAAGCGCAGCCTGTGCCGCTTCCCCCAGTCCGAGATCCGTTCCAGCGCGTGATTAGTGTGGGATGCCACCTCGCTTGCATTGTCCCCTATGGCTATAAGAAGGATGTCATCCGCAAACGCCTGCACATGGGCCCTGAAGGTGTCAGCTTCCTGTAGGAGTGGATCTAGCTGGATGTTCCACAGCAGGGGCCCGCACGTCGAGCCCTGGATACACCCCTTATTGGTGGCTCTTTCGACGACTTTTCCGGCGTACCTGATCTTAACAGCTCTGTCTTCTAAGTAGCTGGCCACCAATCGGAGTATACCGGGCCGAACTCCCCTGCACAGCAACTGGTCCATGATGACGGGCCACCACGCGTTGTCGAAGGCGCCCTCGATGTCTAGGGACACAACCACCACGAGCTTCTTGTTGACCAGTCCCTCCTGTATGAGGGTGAGTGCGTCATATAGGGCGTCCTCCGTACTCCGCTGTGGTGTGAACCCGTACTGTCTGCTGCTCGTTGTGTGGCTCGTTCCCAGGGTCCATGCGAGGCGGTTGGTGAACAGTTTCTCCAACACCTTGCCCATAACTGGGAGTAACCCTATTGGGCGATATGATTTAGGGAGGGTGTAATCATCCCGACCCGGCTTCGGTATCACCTTGATGGTAGCTCTCTTCCACTGCCTTGGGAAATACCCCAGCCTGAGGCACGCATTGTACAGTGCCATCGTTGTTCCAGGTTCGTGGGTCAGTACATGATGGCAGATGTCGGAGGTGTAACCGTCTTCCCCGGGCGCTTTTTTCGGGTTCATGCCCTCGAGCACGGTGTTGGTTTCCTGTATCGTAAAAGGTATCACTTCGGGGGTGATTCCAGTCGCAAGCGAGTCAAGTCTTAGTCGGACTGAGTTCCTCAGTTGGTGCTGGGCATCATTATCGGTCTCTTCGCGGTCAAGGGGGTAAAAGTTCTCTGCCAATAGATTGGCTGACTCCTGTGGGGTCAGTATTGTCCCGCTTGTAGGATCCCTGAGCAGCCTGTCATCTCGAGCTCCCTCGCAGACCTTGATGACCCGGTAGATGCCCTCCCACACGTTCTCGTTCTTTTGGGTGGAGCAGAACTCCTTCCAACTGGAGGTTATCGCGTCCTGGAGACTCTCCTTATAATGCGTCTTGGCGACGAGGTAGGCCTCAACGACGCGTGGTCTCCGCAGGGGATTAGCGTATCTGATCCTCCTTCTGAGCCTCCTTACTTCCTTCTTCTTCTTGGCCAGGTCAGGTGTCCACCATTTGGCTGCGTGGTCTGTCCTCCTGACGCCACATTCCGGAATGGAGGCCCTGCAAGCTCTCCCTATGGCCTTAGAAAATCTCTCCAGGAGGCGATCAAGTTCCTGAGGGGTTTCCAGCTCGTTGAATGCCCCCTCAGTTACGGCCTCAGCTTCAAGTCCCTCCGAGAGCTCCGTCCCAAAGCGAGTCCAATCAGCCTTGAGGGTGTTAAAAATCCTGGTGGTTGGTTTGATCATTCCGGGCTCGGCCCCTCCCAATGCCAGATGGAAGAGAATTGGCCTGTGGTCTGATAGGCAGCTAAAATCCGGATCGACCCTCCACCCCTCCAAACGCTGCAGTGCTCCGGAAGTGGCCGCCGTCACGTCGACGATGCTGGTGCATGCTGTCCCCCCCCGATGCGTGTAAAAAGTCGGTGTATTGCCGGAGTTCACAACATGCAGCTCCAGTTCAGCCAGCAGCTCCACCAGTACAGTTCCCCTGCTGTCCTCGGCTTCGCATCCCCACCAGGGACTCTTGGCGTTGAAGTCGCCCCCAACGATCAGGTCCCTTTGGTTCAGCGCTGCCACCGTCGCAGCGATCTGCGCCGCCTGGGCCTCCGCTGCTCCGTCTCCTTCGAGGTACACGCCCACTACTCCAAATGTGTAGCCCGCCGCCTCGAGGGTAACTGCCACCACTGTGTTAGTGACCAAGTCAGGATTTTCATATACCCGAATTGCACGATCCAGGACGACCACCGCAGACTTGACGGGGTCGCCGGCCCTAGCCTGCACAACCCTATGTCCACACGTAACGTAACCCTTGCCGCCTATGTAGGGTTCTTGCAGTAACAGTACTGCCACCCCCTGTGCCTCGGCTTGCCTAATTATGTCCTTGGTGGCGGCGAACCCCCTACCAAGGTTGGCCTGAACCCACCTGAGGACCTTGCCGCTGCCTGTGTGTGAGTGTGGTGAGTTGCTGTCTGTAGTGTGGCTATAAGTGTTGCTGTGAGTGTTTTCGGTGTCGCCCTCAGCAATAACTCACCGCGGCTCTCGCCAACCTATCCCACTTCTTCCAGACCGGACATGCCGATCCGTAAGCGGGATGCTCGGCATTGTCCTGGCAATTCGCACATTTGGGTGCAGCCTCCCTGTTTCCGCAGTCCCTCGTCTCGTGGGTGCCAGAACAATATCCGCAGCGGATGCCCCCGGTACACTCCCTAGCCATGTGGCCGAAGCCCATGCACCGGTAGCATTGAACGACCGGTGAGTGATCGACCGCCAGAACTCCCGACTGATACCCTATTTTAATTCTCCGCCCCTGGAGCGCTCTCCAAAGTGCTGGGCTGACCTCCAGGATAACATTTTGGACAGCCGGGGTTCTGCTCCTGGTCCTTCTCACTACCCTAACATCCCGCTGGTCCTCGGGCACCTCAGCTATTGTACCGGTGTTCTGGCTGATGACTGCCCGCTCCAGCTTGGCGTCATTCAGGTCCGGCGCGATCTCTATGAGCCGCAGCAGCGGCTTCCTCTGTGTGACCGCCGAGGCAGTGAGTTTCCCCCCCGAACTCTTAAGAGCCTCCCTGAGGCGCTCCCTGCCCTCGCTGGTGTCGCACGCTACAACGACCTTTTGGTTTCGGATCTTCCGAACCCGGCTGACCCCAATGCCCAGCTCGACAACGTCGACCGCCTTCTTCACCTCGCTGAGCACGTCGTCGCTGGTGTGCCTGGGATCCGCTGACTCCACCATAACCGGGTAACTGGAGCGCAGGGCCTCACTGTAGGTAGACCTCGGCCCAGGTATTCCTGACAGGCTCAGTTCTGGCGCGCCGCTTGCCCCGAGGTTTGCCAGAGTTCTCTTCAGGGGCTCCAGCAACTCCTTGATGCCAGTCTGGGCTTCACTGATGGCCATCTCCGTACCGAGACCATCGATGATCGGGGGTGCCTGTTTCGCAGCCGTGAGGTCACTCAGGTCACCGACTTCGGCTCGGAGTGACTTCAGCTCGGCCAGGACCGGCTGCACCGCCTTCTGGACGTCCTCCTCGATTTCCGCCCGCGTGACCATTCCCGCGCGAGGCTCCGGCAGCCTGCCAGTGATAATGTCGCGCAGTTCCGCGATTTCTTGGGCGATTCCGGTGGCTGGCATAAATATTCGGCCCACGGAGCCGGGTGATGTCGCGGAGCCGGCAGGCGACGCAACCGACGCTCCCCGGGGCGGCGTCGCCTTCCGGGCCCCCTTCGTCTGTTCCGCGGGCTCCTGGCGCCAGCGGTCGAGGTCCACCATCAGCTCTCTGAGGCTGTCTGCCAGCCTCTCCGTCTGGGCCGTAAGGGCGTCGAGGCGTCCATCGTCCCCGCCTTTTGGGGAGCTTGCCTCGCGTTGGTGTATGTCCCTCCGCAGGTCCCGGAGGTCGGTTTTGATGGTGCTGATGATTTTTATTGGTTCATCCAATTCAAAGTTTAGCCACTTGAGAATCGCCTCCGCTGTGGCCCCGGTCCTTGTCGCCGTCTCGTGGGCCTCCACCAGCTTGAGGGCGTGCGCAGTATTTAGCGCAACCACCTCCTTGGTATGTGCCCGCTCCACCCGGACCAGCTCTTTGGCAGCCCTGGTACGCTCCTGCTCCAAGGATACCCGGTGCCGCGAACGAGAGTCCGACACTGAGAGCACAATCTCGTACAGCCCCTGAAGACTCTCAATGGCCTCCGCCTTGCACTCTTTCTTCATATTTCCGGCCCTCTCAAGTGCGTCTTTCCCGTTGAGGAAGAGCTCGTTTGCCCTCTGCGTGGCGAGGTCCATGGACAACCCCGGGCGTCTTCGGGAATCTGGCAGTATGCTGGACCGCCCGCTACAGGTGCTCTCTACTTCGGCGTCCGACCAGTCATCGTCCAGACGAGCCCCAACGAGCCCCTCCCCCGGGGACAAGGCTCCCGCGGCTGTTCGCTGCGGGTCAGCAGCCGGTTCCTCCCGCATCTCCTCCACGACCAGGTCGGTCTGCGCCGGGAGGCCCTCCCTCCTGCTGTCCATTTGTTGGTGGGTCAGAACCTTCCTGCGCAGGCTTGGTTTTGAGTTGGCCGACCTAAAGCTCCCAGTAGTGCTCGCTTTAGACATGGTGGAGGCACAGGGAACAAAACAAAACAAAACAAATACAAAAATAAAAAATAAAAAATTTAAAAAAAAATTTATTTATTTATCATTCAGTTTCTTCGCGAGTGACTGACCCCCCAATAGCTCTCCCCGAGCCCTCTCCAGAGACCCCAAGATCACCGCTCTAGGCCAAGCGGTTCCGGAGATATTGGCGTTTGAAAATCTAGGCAAAGCCCGCGGGTTCAGCCTGGATTGGGAAGAACTATGATAACTCCGGAACCAATAGCCCGATTTGGACGAGCGTGGACTCGTTTAAAAGGCCCCGATGAGCCCGAGAAGGTGGACCTGAAAATAGGCTGAAAAAATTCCGAAAGCTGAAAGCTGAAAATCTTCAGCCCAAAGTGCGGAGCCCGTCACGCCCTTACCCCCCGAAAAAACCCCGAGCCTCTAGGACCTCCAGAAGCGAAGTTATAGACTCCCCAAAATAACTTTGACAGTTGCTGAACTGTCAAGCTGGGCCTTTGATGCGGGATTTCTCCGCCCCCAGAGGCCGCAGAAGCACGAGCTTGGGCTCTAACAACTCGCGCGGACCTCCTCTACACGCCCAGGCGGTTTTCAGGAAACCGAAAATTTTCAGGCCCGATTTGCCTGAAAATGGCTTGCGGGGGAAAAGAGACTTCACCCGAGGCACCCGCCGGAAACCCCGTCCCCCTACGACCACCGAGTCGGGAGATACAAGCGATTGAAGTTTCACAAGATGGCCGCCGAACTGTCAAAAGCAATGTAAAAACAGCTATATCTCCCGAACTAAGGGTCGCAGAGAGACGCGGCTCACACCAGGCGTCCCGGCCCGACCGCCCCTACGCGGCACGCGGGTTTTCAGGCCTGAAAATTTCAGGTCGCCAAAAACGCCTGAAAAGCCTATGGTGCGAGAGAACCCAAGGCGCCGCACCCCACAGAAGAAATCCGACCTCTCAAGTCGAAGTAGGGCCGGAGATATGGCGCCGCAAAGTTTCTAGGCAGATACTTGAAAAAAGTCTAGAAAGCTAAATCCGCCGTTTCTGGACCTAGAGGGCCAAACCTTGGGGTAATTACAGCTCCAATAACCCACTAGAGACCATTCCCAGTGTCAAAATTATCAATTTTCTATTAATTTAGAATTTATTTACAAAAATACTAAAAAATTTAATAACTAAGTCAATTTAAATGCTAAAATTATGAAAAAAATATTAAAATTAGTGTAAAATAATACTCTATTAAATTCAAATGTCAAAATAAAATTTTAGATAAAAACCTAAATAAAAAATTTAAAAATGTGAAAAATTTTGAATTTCATTAAAAAATTACCTTAAACAAAGCCGAAAAATTTTTCTTCTGTTATGGGTCTGCTCTCCAGCTTAGCGCGCAACGGACAGCGGCAAAACGAGTAAGGTAACGGCAGCCGTCCCCGAGATACAAGGCTCCAAAGTTGAGACCTTAAAATGATTAGAACTTAGGCCCTGGTGGACCTAAAATTCTGCTCTCTTCGGTTCTCAGCCTCCTGCATCCAGGTCCTACTCCTCTCCAAATCTCAGCGTCACAGCTTCAGAATTCGATGTGCCCCACGTGCGTTTTTTAGGTTAAGAAAATCGGAAAATTCCTTGTAACTCGGTTGTTTCCGATCCGATTTTCCCAAACGGCACGTCGTTATTTGCGCCTTTATACAGCGGAAATTTTGGCACTAATTAGCACTACACAACCACTGAACTTTTCGAGTAATTTCCCGAAAACACTTTTAAAACTTAGTAAAAAACACGTGTTTTTTGATTTTCCGCAAATAACTTTTTTTCCCAGGATCTCCGCGTCACTCACTATATGTCTCCAGGTGCGCTGCACCGAGACGAAAATTTTAAGGTATCGCGGAGCACTCTACGCGAAGAAAAACCACTTTAATGATTTTTTGAAAAGGAGCTTTAACGATTTTACTGTTGATCGGACCGTGATCGGACTGAGACTGGGTTAGGTTAGGTTAGGTTAGGTTAGGTTAGGTTAGGTTAGGTTAGGTTAGGTTAGGTTAGGTTAGGTTAGGTTAGGTTAGGTTAGGTTAGGTTAGGTTAGGTTAGGTTAGGTTAGGTTAGGTTAGGTTAGGTTAGGTTAGGTTAGGTTAGGTTAGGTTAGGTTAGGTTAGGTTAGGTTAGGTTAGGTTAGGTTAGGTTAGGTTAGGTTAGGTTAGGTTAGGTTAGGTTAGGTTAGGTTAGGTTAGGTTAGGTTAGGTTAGGTTAGGTTAGGTTAGGTTAGGTTAGGTTAGGTTAGGTTAGGTTAGGTTAGGTTAGGTTAGGTTAGGTTAGGTTAGGTTAGGTTAGGTTAGGTTAGGTTAGGTTAGGTTAGGTTAGGTTAGGTTAGGTTAGGTTAGGTTAGGTTAGGTTAGGTTAGGTTAGGTTAGGTTAGGTTAGGTTAGGTTAGGTTAGGTTAGGTTAGGTTAGGTTAGGTTAGGTTAGGTTAGGTTAGGTTAGGTTAGGTTAGGTTAGGTTAGGTTAGGTTAGGTTAGGTTAGGTTAGGTTAGGTTAGGTTAGGTTAGGTTAGGTTAGGTTAGGTTAGGTTAGGTTAGGTTAGGTTAGGTTAGGTTAGGTTGTTGGCGACCCTGGACCGGGACCCGTGGGGGCGCCCCTATCGGAGGGTGCGAGGGAAACTCCGTCCCTGGGGCCCCCCACTTGCAGAGGGTCTCGAGCCCCAGTTGCTGGACGAGGTGGTCGCCACGCTCTTCCCCGCGAGGGCGGAACACGTTCCGCCGCCGATGGCTGTGCCTGCAGCTTCGGAGACTTCGGAGGAAAGTGCCAGCGTCCCTGAGGTGACACAACCAGAGCTGAGCGCGGCCGTGAAGCGGCTCCGGGCAAAGAATACCGCCCCGGGGCCCGACGGGGTACCCGGCCGCGCTCTCGTTCTCGCTCTGGAGGCTCTAGAGCCCCAACTGAGAGGACTCTACTCCGCGTGCCTGGAGCGGGGCCAGTTTCCCGCATTGTGGAAGACCGGTCGACTGGTCCTGCTCAGGAAGGCGGAGCGCCCGGCGGACTCGCCGTCGGCGTACCGGCCCATTGTGCTGCTGGACGAGGTGGCCAAGCTCTTCGAGCGTATAGTCTCGGGCCGCCTCGTCAGCCACTTGAGTGGGGATGGGCCGGACCTCGACGGCAGACAGTATGGGTTCCGCAGAGGGCGCTCCACTGTTGACGCCATCATGCGGGTGAGAGTCCTGGCGGAGGATGCGGTGTCCCGGGGTGGGGTGGTGCTGGCGGTGTCCTTGGACATCGCCAACGCGTTTAACACCCTGCCCTGGAGTTGTGTTAGGGAGGCGCTTCGATATCATCGAGTGCCTTCCTACCTCCGCCGCGTGGTTGGGGCCTATTTGGCGGAAAGGTGTGTCACCTACGTGGGACGCGACGGCAGAGGCCGGCGCGACATGTCGTGCGGTGTTCCACAGGGTTCGGTACTTGGGCCGCTCCTGTGGAACATCGGGTACGACTGGGTGCTGAGGGGCGAGCGTCTCCCGGGGGTGGACCTGACGTGTTACGCGGACGACACGCTGGTCACCGTTCGGGGGAGCTCGCACAGGGAGGCAGCGATGCTCGCTACGGCTGCGGTCTCACAGGTGGTGGGCCGCATCCGGCGCCTGGGCCTGGAGGTGGCCCTCAACAAGTCGGAGGCCATAGTTTTTCATGGCCCCCGACGGGCGCCGCCGCCGGGACTGCACATCGTGGTCGGGGGGGCCCGGATAGCTGTCGAGCCCACCATGAAGTACCTTGGTCTGGTGCTCGACAGCAGGTGGGACTTCGGCCCCCACTTCCGGCGGCTGGTGCCCAGGTTGATGGGCGCGGCGGGCGCGCTGGCATCGCTGCTTCCCAACTTGGGGGGCCCGAGCACCGCCTGTAGGCGGTTATACGTGGGGATCGTGCGATCCATGGCCCTGTATGGGGCCCCAGTGTGGGCGGGTGACCTGACGGCCCGTACCGTCGCAGTACTGCGACGGCCGCAGAGGGCGATGGCCGTCAGGGTCATCAGGGGGTATCGCACGATCTCCTACGAGGCGGCTTGTGCACTGGCCGGATCCCCGCCGTGGGACCTGGACGCGAGGGCCCTCGCGTCAGTATATCGCTGGCGCGAGGAGGCGCGAACGCGGGGCGAAGGACTGGCGCCGCTACAGATAGAGCGGCGCCGGGACGAGCTCCGCCGGGTCCTGGTGGCGGAATGGCGGGAAAGGCTTATGCGCCCTACCGCCGGCCTCGCGACCGTCGAGGCGATCCGACCAGTGCTCGAGGAATGGCTCGGGAGGAGGCACGGCTCCCTGTCGTTTCGGGCGACGCAGGTGCTCTCGGGGCACGGTTGCTTCGGGAAGTACCTGTGTCGCATAAACAGGGAGCCGGACGCCCGGTGTCATCACTGCGTCCATTGCGGGGGGGACACGGCGCGGCATACGCTGGCAGAGTGTGCCGCATGGGAGGGGCCGCGCCGTGCCCTCATCGCTGAAGTGGGAGCCGATCTGTCGCTGCCGGCCGTGATCAGAGCTATGGTCGGTGGCGCAGAGTCGTGGGACGCGGTGATCTCCTTCTGCGAGACAGTCATGTCGCAGAAGGAGGCTGCGGAGAGGGAGAGGGAGATCACGACCTCTCTCTCGAGCCGCAGCAGGCGCACCGGGCGTCGGCGGAGGGCGGACAACGCCCTCCTCCAACCCCCATAAATCGGTCCAGGGGCGGCGGATCCGGGGACATCCGTCGCCCTCCACCAACTGGACCCGAGGAGGCGGCGCGTCGCGTTCCTCGCGCGCGCCTCTTAAG
Source organism: Plusia festucae (assembly GCA_950381575.1). NCBI lineage: Eukaryota > Metazoa > Arthropoda > Insecta > Lepidoptera > Noctuidae > Plusia > Plusia festucae. Next base: position 18,949 of record CATNUI010000005.1, on the reverse strand, counting down.
TGATGAGTCTCGGGGGGAGTTTAACACCTCACTCCCCCCCTGACGGGACGGGGCCCGCGGCAGCGGGCCGGCCATCGGTCGGAGGTTGCGGAGGCATTTAACATTCCCGCGACCTCCGACTATAATGGGCGAGGGAACGCCGGGGTGGTTTTAGCCGGTAGGAGTCCGGCACGCCCCTCCGCCTTTCCCCAGGCGGAGGATGTCCATGAGGATTTCCCCCCGTAAAAAAAAAAAAAAAAAAAAAAAAAAAAAAAAAAAAAAAAAAAAAAAAAAAAAAGGTTAGGTTAGGTTAGGTTAGGTTAGGTTAGGTTAGGTTTTTTTTTTTTTTCTATTAAGCTTAGCTCGAAAGGGAGGTAACACTAAGTATATGTCTGCGCACCCTTTCAGAGTTAATGGGATTTGGGGTGGTATGGGAGAGAATGGTGGGAGGGATGTTTGCGTTTGGGTATAGTTTTAATAGATACATAATAATATATATATATGTAAATGTAAATATATAAAATAAAACAAGTTGTTATCCACAACTGTGAAACAGATGTGGCGGCGAAGTGTTTTGTAGTTTTTTTTTTGTATTTTTAATTATTATACTAAATCGAAGACACGTTGTGATTAAAGTTGTGTTCAATTTACAACTTGGGCAAAAGACAAACTTAACAATAAAACTTAACAATAAAATGTACATTTACATTCAATGCTACAAAGTAATCTAAGTGAGCGGATTGTATACATGTATGTTTTTTTTTTTTTTTATTAATAATAATTTTTTTTTTTTTTTTTGTTTTTTTTTTTTTTATTCTTTTTGTATTTTCTTATATTTTTTAAACAATTTGTGCATATTTTTCTTGCTTTTTTTTTTTTTTTTTTTTATGACTTTTTTTTTTTTTTTTTTTATATGCTCACTTTACAGCAGGATACTTAAATCTAGGTCTTAGTTCTATAAATACAAAGACATCACAAGAAGATTGCTCGGAAACACACAAGTTGTAATAAACATAAACAATACTGTCATGACATAATTATGAACTTAACTCTAGTGAAAAAGAAAAATAGAAGTAAAAGTAAGTTGAAAGTTATTTAAGTATGTTTTATATTTTGATTTGTCTTTTTGCATTTTTTAACGCTTTTTTAAACAATTTCCTTATATTTTTCTTAATAAATTGTGTCTTTTTATAGTTTTCAAAATAGTGTTAGCATGTTCCGATCAGATACATTAAATCAGTATTGCGAACGAAAGATAAATAAAAGGTTAAGTAGGTTGTGAGTTGTTTAAGTATGTTTTATATTTTGATTTATCTTTTTGCATTATTTAACGCTTTTTAAAACAATTTTCTTATATTTCCCTTAATAAATAGTATGTTTTTATACAATTTTTCAAAATAGTGTGAATTTGTTTCAATCAAATACATTAAATCAGTACTGCGGACATACCCTATATAAATATAACTAAGATAAACATAAACATAGATTTGCATGATCAATTATACCTATAGATTAATGAGCTTTGTTGAATATCCCGTATGGACATGATAACACTAGAGATAACTGTTTATCTTATCTCATGTAGGTGATTGCTAGTTGCTATCTTAATGTAATTAATGTATGCTGTGAATGTGTTACATCAAACTTGTAAATATGGCCGCTATACCTATACTGGAGACTACGCATGATTTACTTTAAATAAATAATCGATGCTTAATGTCTTTTGTAATATATCTTTGTATAGGACCCTACAATACGTATGCTGTGTCACAGTAATAATTAAGTGTCAGTTTTAAATGTAAAGTACGCAATAACGGTAATATAAACAATCAAAATATTAATACATCGTTACATAGGTACAATGCTTGACTGCTCAGTTAGTGGGCCGTAATCAATTCTATTTCTAATATTGGTAATAATTGAGGTAAGTCGAGGACAGTGAGTAGATGTTGCGCTGTGTTGTGTGTTTGTGTTTTTGTTGTGTTGTGTGTTGTGTAGTGTGCAATTATGACAGTTAGCGGCGGTGGTGTTTGTTTTGTCTGGGCAGTTTTTGTATAGGTGTGTGGATGATGAGCAATGTGAGCAAGCAATTTTGTCAGTTGTACAGTGTTTTTTAGTGTGTCCAAATTGAAGGCAGGAGTAGCACTGCAAGAGGGGTATATACTCCTCTGCGTGTACCCGCTGGTGATCTATGTTTAGCTGGCGGTTTTTTATAATAGTTCTCCACAGGCGTGGCGCGGCCAAGAAAACGGCGTTATAAAGTTTGTCGCTCTTATTGGCTCTTTTAAACCTAAACGTTAGGTCCCCCGGTTCAACTTCGACGCCAAAATTGTTTTGGTTGACGATGACCTGCGTCAACTCTTCGCAAGGAGTGTCGGCCGACACGCCCTTGAGAATGATCATAGGCCTAAGCCTTCGGCACGGCTCCGCCGTTATGGCGCACTCAGCCAGCTTGATTTTCTCAAGAGCGACGTCGCGTTGCTCCTCACTATCGAATTCGACCCTAATTTTATTATTAGATACGAACTTCACGTCCGCGGGAGAGAATTTTGTGTCTTTAAAAGACACCCCGGATCTAAAAGCTTGTAGCGTGTCGCGCGGCCCGGCGACCGCATTCCTAGGCGAGACGATAAGGGCCGGTTTAGTGCGAGGGGCCGGAGAGGGTGGAGGCGGCGGAGCGCTCGCCCGCGCGGCGCCGGCAACGGTGGCGTAGCTCGGTCGGGCCGAGGGGAGAGCGGGGCAAAGTGACTGAGACAATGTAGTTATCTCGGACTTGATCACCCCTTTCAAATCCGAGACAATACTCTCTTTTAGCTCGGTGAGGGACTGACTAGATGAGGAGGTCGCGGCCTGGGGTTCGCTCCGAGCGCCGGCGGTCTGTCTACTAATAACCCCCACCTCGTTAAAAATCTCGATTATCTTCAACTTACTGTCGCGGCTTACGCTCCTTCCCGTGGTAAGGAGTTTGCGAGCTTCGTCAAGTTTTGCGCTCAGGAACTTGAAGAAATCAAAGCGTGCTGGTCTGTCCGCGGGCAGTATGTCTACACCCAACATTGTCAGGTTCATACCTCCCTCATCGTCCGAGTCTAAATCTAAATCACTATGCGAGTCAAACATTGTCCTATACTATACCTACCGATATATATATTATATATAACTACTATTCTATAAAAGAAACTACGACACAATCAGTACACATTCAATTAATAAATTAAAATACAATCAATAAATACAATCAATAAAAAATATAATTGAATAAAACAGGTAAAATAATAACAATAATAAAACACGTAAAACAAAATAAAAACCTATCTAAAACTTATAAAATAAAATACGCTAACTGTCCACCCAGAGGCCCCAAATCTATTTAGCGATAAGAATGTTGCTCGCATATGTGTGGGGGAACTAGGTGTTACGTAATAAAGTTAAGTAGGTAAGTCGGCACGCCCGGCGTCGCAAGAAGCCGCAGCGACGCGGGAGAATGACCCCTACTCCTTAGGGAATAGCGATCAAAATCCCGGATCACGCGAAACCTCACGCAAAGACGAGAGCCCGGTACCTCAGGCTAGGCAAGGTAGCCTTCAACTGTCTACAGCCAGAGCCTAAATCTATTGGCAATTGAACAAATCTAAAATTTTAATGATATTCATCAAAGTGAAGGGTGAGGGGAACAGACCCACGGGGGGTGTTCCCGAGGGTTAAATCCAATAATTCTTCGTCACCTACGGTGACGAAGAATTCGCTGGACCCCTCGTATTTCCCGTAGGACTCACCGTTTACGAGATACCGGGTATGACGCAATAAATGTAAATAAAATATGGAAATTAACGGCTAATTTTTGACAAATGAAAAGTTAAATATCTCGTAAACTACTGATTGTACTGAAATGAAACTTTACAGGAAATAGTTTTAGGCTACTAGCTCCCTAGATTAACAATCAAAAACGACGTGAGACAAACCCCTAATTAGCGTGTTAACGTAATAAAATTACGTAAACTGCAAAACAAACTTGTATTTGCGATTGGTTTGAATACCGCGTGTCACTGAAACTACAATAACTAAGTGTCTATAGGCTGTAAAAATATGGTTGAGGTGTCAAAATGTAGGTCTTGAATTGGGCTATTGAAGACTGCTCACTGCATACCACCTTGCCACATAGCAAGTTGGTCAAACTGGGTCTTGAAGTGATGTTTACAAAAAATTTACCTGAATTGCTCGGTTTACGGTTAAATGGGTGAAGTTAGGTGTAAAGTCTGTTCGGGGCTGTCTTGATAGACGTCTAGGTCACCTGCAGGCACCCCCAGACTGAGCCGCACTCCTCAGGTTCCGGAGAAAACCTCGATGTATGAGGACGGTTTTTCCTCAATATCTTCACGGATCCTGGGCCTAAGGAAGGCAGACTTGGCAGGCAGTTGGGGGGTTCCAAGGCGCGTCGATAGACACCAAAAACGTAGGGGGTGACCACTCAAAATTCCGAGCGCCAGCCAGAAAACTGTATTTTCGGCGGCGTCAGCGGGTTTTGAGGAGCTATAAGTCCAGAAGGCACGTCGTCACACACACAAACAACTATCAATCACTCGCGCGGCACAAAGACCTGTATTTTGGTACAAAATTGAGCGTTTTAGCGTAACTTTGCGATTTTAAACGATTTTAACACGGGAGCGAAGCGAAAAACGGTGTTCTCTCGAGCGCTCGAGTGCCGCGACGGTTAGGTTAGGTTAGGTTAGGTTAGGTTAGGTTAGGTTAGGTTAGGTTAGGTTAGGTTAGGTTAGGTTAGGTTAGGTTAGGTTAGGTTAGGTTAGGTTAGGTTAGGTTAGGTTAGGTTAGGTTAGGTTAGGTTAGGTTAGGTTAGGTTAGGTTAGGTTAGGTTAGGTTAGGTTAGGTTAGGTTAGGTTAGGTTAGGTTAGGTTAGGTTAGGTTAGGTTAGGTTAGGTTAGGTTAGGTTAGGTTAGGTTAGGTTAGGTTAGGTTAGGTTAGGTTAGGTTAGGTTAGGTTAGGTTAGGTTAGGTTAGGTTAGGTTAGGTTAGGTTAGGTTAGGTTAGGTTAGGTTAGGTTAGGTTAGGTTAGGTTAGGTTAGGTTAGGTTAGGTTAGGTTAGGTTAGGTTAGGTTAGGTTAGGTTAGGTTAGGTTAGGTTAGGTTAGGTTAGGTTAGGTTAGGTTAGGTTAGGTTAGGTTAGGTTAGGTTAGGTTAGGTTAGGTTAGGTTAGGTTAGGTTAGGTTAGGTTAGGTTAGGTTAGGTTAGGTTAGGTTAGGTTAGGTTAGGTTAGGTTAGGTTAGGTTAGGTTAGGTTAGGTTAGGTTAGGTTAGGTTAGGTTAGGTTAGGTTAGGTTAGGTTAGGTTAGGTTAGGTTAGGTTAGGTTAGGTTAGGTTAGGTTAGGTTAGGTTAGGTTAGGTTAGGTTAGGTTAGGTTAGGTTAGGTTAGGTTAGGTTAGGTTAGGTTAGGTTAGGTTAGGTTAGGTTAGGTTAGGTTAGGTTAGGTTAGGTTAGGTTAGGTTAGGTTAGGTTAGGTTAGGTTAGGTTAGGTTAGGTTAGGTTAGGTTAGGTTAGGTTAGGTTAGGTTAGGTTAGGTTAGGTTAGGTTAGGTTAGGTTAGGTTAGGTTAGGTTAGGTTAGGTTAGGTTAGGTTAGGTTAGGTTAGGTTAGGTTAGGTTAGGTTAGGTTAGGTTAGGTTAGGTTAGGTTAGGTTAGGTTAGGTTAGGTTAGGTTAGGTTAGGTTAGGTTAGGTTAGGTTAGGTTAGGTTAGGTTAGGTTAGGTTAGGTTAGGTTAGGTTAGGTTAGGTTAGGTTAGGTTAGGTTAGGTTAGGTTAGGTTAGGTTAGGTTAGGTTAGGTTAGGTTAGGTTAGGTTAGGTTAGGTTAGGTTAGGTTAGGTTAGGTTAGGTTAGGTTAGGTTAGGTTAGGTTAGGTTTTTTTTTTTTTTTTTTTTTTTTTTTTTTTTTTTTTTTTTTTGTTTTTTACGCGTTCCACTGGCATGGGGGACCAGTGCACTTAATCTATCTTAATGATTTAATACCGTCTGTGCGGTTTACAAATAAAAACTTAATTTCTTAGTTATAATTACTATTATTATTTATCTATCGTACATTATTTTGCACTTTGTTGTGCCCTACCCTTAATCTATCTCTCTCACAATACTCATTCCTGTTTCTGCTCTATCTATCGTACAATATCTTGCACTTTGTTGTGCCCTACCCTTAGATCTATCTTTATTACAATACTATATATAATGCTATGTATATTACTTCTGCTCTATCGATCTTACATTTTTATTGCACTTAATTTAGTGCCCTATACTTATTGTTTTTAGACTATTTACTAGACTTATATCTATTTCCTATCTTTATTGCTATTTACTTTTTACTATATAGGTTATCAATAGTTAGTTTTACTTTCGTTATTTGGATCATCCATCTTTATATACTTATTATATAAGTTGTTGATCTCTTGTCTACTTATTTTTCTTAACTACTAAACCTGCGATCTTTTCACAGTATTTTATAAATTTGCTCCTTGTATTTTTACTGCCTATTAACTCCGCTATATTGTCCACATTTATTCTAATACCAATTTCGCTTTCCAAATTGTATCTGGCCTGGTGATATATAGGGCATTCCGTTAGAATATGTTCGACCGATTCATTTTTATTGGGGTCACATGGGCATGCCGGACTGTCCTTGCACTTGAACCTGTTCAAGTACTCGGAGAATCCGCCATGCCCAGTTAGTACCTGGACTAATAATGGGCTGAGATCTATGTTTTTAATAGTCTTTGCTGCGTCCGTCGCGGTTGGGAAGAAGAGCTTTGTTGTTTTGGCTGTGGTCCCACTCTGATACCTGTTTTCCCATTCGCGGATCGTATCTACTCTTATAGTACGTTTCGCGAATGACACGGGGCACCTATCGTAGTCCGGTTTTGTCTTCGTTCCCAGGGCTGCCTCCTTAGCAAGTTCATCTGCCCGCTCGTTTCCCGCCATCCCCGCGTGGGCTTTTATCCAGTAGAGTTTTATTAGTTTGCCTCTTTCCTTGGCCTCTTTGATATTGGACCTAGTTTCCACAGCAAGGGGATGTAAGGAAACACAGCGAGTGACTGTCTCCAGTGCTGACCTGGAGTCGCAGTATATGGTGAAGACTCTATCGGATCTATGCGATTTAATAATATTTGTGGCATGTGTTAGTGCCAGGAGCTCGGCCTGGAAGACGGTGCAGAACTTTTCCAGCTTTAGTTTTTTGACCTTGGTCTCCCTGCCATTATCCCAAATGGATAATGCCGCTCCGACCTTACCCTCAATTTTACTGCCGTCTGTATAGACTTGGGGTCCGTCATTTTCTTGCTGGATCAATTCCGCACCGTCCCCAATCAGTCCGAACTCGAGATGTGTGTGTGTCGCTGGATGTGGTGTGTCCGTGTATGGTATTGGTGTTTCTATGTCTCGGTCTCCTACCACTCTCCGGGAAAATCCTTTCTTTACCTCGTAGAGAGAGGCTGCCTCTTTGATCCTTAGATCAAGCGGAAGCAGCCCGGATAGTATTAGGGCCGAGTTTAAGGACGTAGTCCTGTAGGCTTTTACCATCTTCTGAGCGAAACCACGTTGAACTTCATTCAGATGTTTCTTTACTCCGACTTTCCCAGCCGCCGTCGCCCATGCGCTCGCCGCGTACATGACCACTGGTTCAGCCACCGCGACGTATATTGCCCTGATTATGTCCGGAGAGAGACCCCAGTGGATCTTGGCCGCTCTAGCAAGTTGTTTGTATATGTTTATTGCTTTCCGACTCACATTTTTGACGTGTTTGTTGAACGTTAGTTTTCTGTCTACGGTTAGGCCAAGTATTTTTATGTCTTCGGACATTGCGATGTCTTCCCCGCCCATACGAAGGAGTGGTGTGTCGTACTTTAATTTGTTGGTTATTACCATAGCCTTGGTCTTATGAGGCGCAAATTTTAGTTTATTCACGACCCCCCACTCCCTAACCCGGGCCAAGGTTTCGTTCGCCTGTCTCGAGACTTCGAGCGCCGTTTCCCCAGCAAAAACCAGCACAACATCGTCCGCGAAGGCTTGGCAGTAGTCACCCCGTTCTTCTAGACTCTTCAATAGCGAGTCTAGCAGCAAGTTCCAGAATGTCGGCCCTCCTATAGATCCCTGGACGCATCCTTTTTCGGTCTTAACGGTATATTCGGATCCTGCGTATCTTATCGAAACCTTCCTGCTGGAAAGGTAACTATCAATCACTCTTCTAAGGTTTTTGGGGCATCTGGTCTCCGCTAGTTGGCAACGAATCGAAGGCCACCACGCGCTATCGAAGGCTCCCTCTATGTCTAATGACACCAGCACAATGAGTTTTTTCTCTTTTAATTTTTGTCTTATGTGTGCCATCATGTCATAGAGGGAGTCCTCGGTACTGCGCTGTGGTGTAAACCCGTATTGTCTCCTGCTCAGACCGTTGATTGTGTGCCATTTAACTCTCCTCATCAGCATCTTTTCCCAAATTTTCCCTAGGATCGGCAATAGACCAATCGGCCGATATGATTTTGGTGTGGTATAGCTATCCTTTCCCGGTTTTGGCAGGATCACTACCACTGCCTCCTTCCAGGACGTGGGGAAGTGCGACAGCCTAAGGCATCGGTTTAGTAGCTCTAGGAAGAGCTCAGGGTCATTGTTGATAGCTGCTCTGCAAATGTCTGCTGTCAGTCCGTCCACCCCGGGAGCTTTTTTAGGATTAAAGCTATTCGCGGCCCATTTTAGCTCCTCCATTGTGAATGGGGGGTCAGGTGGATCATCATCTTCCCTCTCATTCACTCTGTCGGCCTTGTTCCTTATAAGTGAATGAACTGCGGCATCCTCTTGATGTTTATCCTCGGGGTAGAACGTTTCTGCCAGAGCCTTAGCTGAATCGGTACCCTCCAGAACTCTGCCTTCATGGACTAGTGGAATGTCCTCCTGCCTGGTGGTAGTTCGGCCTATTACTCTATATATGCTGTCCCACATAGTCTCCCTCTCTTGCTTTGAGCAGAAACTCTTCCAGCTCTCTGTTTTGGTTTTATTCACAAGCTGCGCATATTCAGCTTTGGCTTGGAGGTACTCCTGTAGCACCCCCTCCCGTCTCACTTGTGCTGCGTTTGCTAGACGTCTTTTTAGTTTTTTGACTTCGGCTTTTTTGTGCGTCAGTTCTTCCGTCCACCAAGGCAATCCTTTCCGTTTCTTGTCCGTAATTTTGTGTAGGTATTTTTCGCAGGCTTCTTTAACGCTTTTAGTGTATTTTTCAATGTGTTCGTCTAGGTCTTCCTTGGTGTTAATTCCTTCTATTTCCCGACGGTTAATCTTTTCTCTTTCCCAGATTAAGGTGAGTTCCTGGCGGAATCCTATCCAGTTTGCCTTTTTCGTGTTATATCTCCTAGTCGTTCTTTTGATATCCACGCCTTTAGATTTTACTAGATTTACCTCAAATTGGATTGCCTTATGATCGGATATAGTTAAGTTCGCATTCAGCCGCCAGTTTACTACTTTGTCTAACATGTCTACAGTGCACACAGTGAGGTCTACGCAGCTTGTGAATCTTCTGCCCCCTCTGTAATAGTCAAAAGTGGGGTCAGTGCCGTGGTTGAGGATATGTAATCCGAGTTCATCAAGTGCTGCACCCAGGCTCTCTCCTCTTCTATTGGTGTCCGCACTTCCCCACCAGATGTTCCAGGCGTTCACATCGCCTCCCAGTATCGTGCCTCTACCGCCCGCCTTTTCCACAATCTTCCGTATAAGATCGATATCAGCATCGATATCTCCGTCTCCTTCCAGATATACTGATATGACTGCGACCTCCCATGCCTCGGTCCTTAGTCGTGCTACAACTATGTTTTCGGTAGTGAGTGTTGGGAATTGGGTCACATCGATACTGTCATCGAACAACACGATGGCGGATTTAACAGTTTTGTGCCTGTCTTTTGTGCACTGTATGACCCGAGTGCCTTGGTAGACTTTGAGTTTTTGCATAACTCCAGTATAAGGCTCTTGCAGCAAAGCAAAAGCTACTTTTTGTTTTGTTGCTTCTAAAATGAGCTCCTCTGTTGCTTGGCTGCATCTCTGGAGATTGGCCTGGATTGCACGATACTGGGTCCCACCTGTGCCCGCTGTCCTTTCCCTGCTCTCTACATTATCCACTGATTCCACCTTAGCAATACGCTACTGTGGATCTCGCCAGGGCCTCCCATTTCCTTCTTATTGGGCACTCGGAGCTGAAGGCGCTGTGTCCCATATCTGCTAGTTTGGCTTTTTGGCAGTTTATGCAAGTCGGCGTTGCAGCTGCGAGCCATTCCGCGCATTCTGTGCGAAAGTGCAAACCCCCACAGTAGGCGCACCTATCCTCTGGTTCACTGCAGGTTTTCTTGCTATGTCCGTATCCGAGGCATCGCGAACATTGGACCAGAGGGGACTGGTCCACTGCTTTAAGCCTCTGGACATCTATGTGGACGCCTTTAGCTGCTGTAAATATGCTCCACACCTGTGGGGAGACGCTTAGCACTACATGCATTTGAAGCTGATGTCTTGCCTGCTTTTTATATCTTATGGCTACTCTATATTCTTCCTCTTTCAGGTTTTTCAGCAGGTTTTTATTTTGGTTCTTAAGCGCCTTCAGTATGTCTTCCTCGGAATTGCTCTTATTAACGTTCCTTATGATAATCAGGGGGTCTTTATTTTTCACTTCTTCAACTTTAAGGTCTGGTCCCTCCCTTCTTATTTTTTCCATGACTTTATTGACTTCTGCCTTTGTGTTACATCCCAATATTATTTTGCGGTCCCTGGCCTTCCTTATTCTGTCGATTTGATAGCCTTCTTCTTTTGCGTTTACTGTTTTCCTAACTTTTTCCATGACCTGGTCCCCGGTTTCTTTCTCGTCTGTGGAGGTGATGACTACCGAATGTATGGCCGCGTACTCTGGGAGTTTCCTCTTTGGAGTTGCAGCTGCTACACTCGCATACGTCATCTGGACATCTCTCTGCACTTGAGCTTTCTCCAATACCTCCTTGAGTTTCTCCATGGTTAGGTTAGGTTAGGTTAGGTTAGGTTAGGTTAGGTTAGGTTAGGTTAGGTTAGGTTAGGTTAGGTTAGGTTAGGTTAGGTTAGGTTAGGTTAGGTTAGGTTAGGTTAGGTTAGGTTAGGTTAGGTTAGGTTAGGTTAGGTTAGGTTAGGTTAGGTTAGGTTAGGTTAGGTTAGGTTAGGTTAGGTTAGGTTAGGTTAGGTTAGGTTAGGTTAGGTTAGGTTAGGTTAGGTTAGGTTAGGTTAGGTTAGGTTAGGTTAGGTTAGGTTAGGTTAGGTTAGGTTAGGTTAGGTTAGGTTAGGTTAGGTTAGGTTAGGTTAGGTTAGGTTAGGTTAGGTTAGGTTAGGTTAGGTTAGGTTAGGTTAGGTTAGGTTAGGTTAGGTTAGGTTAGGTTAGGTTAGGTTAGGTTAGGTTAGGTTAGGTTAGGTTAGGTTAGGTTAGGTTAGGTTAGGTTAGGTTAGGTTAGGTTAGGTTAGGTTAGGTTAGGTTAGGTTAGGTTAGGTTAGGTTAGGTTAGGTTAGGTTAGGTTAGGTTAGGTTAGGTTAGGTTAGGTTAGGTTAGGTTAGGTTAGGTTAGGTTAGGTTAGGTTAGGTTAGGTTAGGTTAGGTTAGGTTAGGTTAGGTTAGGTTAGGTTAGGTTAGGTTAGGTTAGGTTAGGTTAGGTTAGGTTAGGTTAGGTTAGGTTAGGTTAGGTTAGGTTAGGTTAGGTTAGGTTAGGTTAGGTTAGGTTAGGTTAGGTTAGGTTAGGTTAGGTTAGGTTAGGTTAGGTTAGGTTAGGTTAGGTTAGGTTAGGTTAGGTTAGGTTAGGTTAGGTTAGGTTAGGTTAGGTTAGGTTAGGTTAGGTTAGGTTAGGTTAGGTTAGGTTAGGTTAGGTTAGGTTAGGTTAGGTTAGGTTAGGTTAGGTTAGGTTAGGTTAGGTTAGGTTAGGTTAGGTTAGGTTAGGTTAGGTTAGGTTAGGTTAGGTTAGGTTAGGTTAGGTTAGGTTAGGTTAGGTTAGGTTAGGTTAGGTTAGGTTAGGTTAGGTTAGGTTAGGTTAGGTTAGGTTAGGTTAGGTTAGGTTAGGTTAGGTTAGGTTAGGTTAGGTTAGGTTAGGTTAGGTTTTTTTTTTTTTTTTTTTTTTTGAATTGAGGTCGCTGTTTATCCCTCTAACATGATTAGAGACCTTGAGTGCGATTTGTCCATACATGCAGTATAAATTTGTTTAAGGTGTAGGAAAGGGGGGGAAGGGTAGGGCAGAACTGGCTTAAAAAAAGTCACCTGCTTCAGCACCTTTCTTGATTTCGAGCATGACTGCTATAGGTTTTTTCCGCAACTCGATGTCATATATTGTGCGTTCATGATCATCATGCTCGTCTATATGTCCCGTGTTTTTTTTTTCAAAACCCTTTTTAGGAGCAGGAGTAAATGCGCTCTTGTGCGGGTGATTTTGCCTCTTAGCGGAGATCTTTCCTGTGAGCTGTCTGGAGCTTTTAAAACAACGGCGGATCCACCTTTGACCCTGGCGCGAGATCTGACTGCAAAGGATACATCGAGCCACGACGGTATGGTAACTATGGTTCCTTTTTCTAATTTATCCGATTTCTTACGAAATCGGACACAATTAATTCTCCACCGTTTTGTATTGTACACTTTACCATCGTGACTCGGATCCGTGATCGTTGCTCTAAGATCTCGCTCCGTTACCAGGCCGGCAAGAACTGCTGTGACCATGTAGCCGCTGCCACATGTTGCCACGATGCCCCACGGGGGGCCCTCAGCAATAAGCGGTCTTTGCTCGAGCCAGCGCTTCCCACTTGCGTCGGACGGGGCACTCCATGCTAAACGCACCATGCCCCGTCTTTTCAAGATTTGCCTTGACGCAGTTGCGGCAAGTGGGTTGTGCGCTGGCGAGCTTCTCCGCGCATTCTCTCCTATGGTGAGGGCCACCACAGTGTCCACACTTCTCTTCGGTTTCAGAGCAGAGGCGTCTGGTATGCCCGTACCCCAGACACATCGAGCATTGGACCAACGGGGAGTGGTCCTCCGCTCTGATGAGCTGGAGATCGAGGTACACCTCGGACGCCTCAAGAAACCTGTTCCAAAGAGTCGGGGACACCTTGAGGACAACGTGGCACATGAGCGAGTTTGTTGCCCTTTTTCGGAATCTGACTTCGGCCCGATCGTCACCAGTTGGGAGGTCACGAAACAGGTCTTTATTCTGCATCCTCAGGAACCCCAGGATTTCGTCGTCCTTGTGGATGTTAAGGACGTCCCTGAGGATGACGAGGGGGTCCTGATTTTTTACCACCAGGACCTCGAGCTGATGGTCTGCTCCCTCTATGCGTGTTTGAATCCTGTTTCGGTCCTCTTCAGTTCTACAACTGATGACGATCCTCCTATCTTTGGCCTTTCTGATTCGGTCTATTTTGATTCCCCCCTCTTTAGCGTTAATCGCTTTTCGAATTTTCCCCAAGACCTCTTCACCAGTTTCCATTTCGTCTCTGGACGCGACCACAACCGAGTGCAGCGCAGTGGGCTCCGGGCGTTTGTGCCCCTTTCCCCTCGCCACCACACCCGCGTATGTGACCGCCTCCAAAGACTCCACTTTTACTTGGAGGGCCTCTTTTAATTGCTCCGCTTTCTCGTTGCTCTCTCTCAACAGCTGACTATGTTCAGTTATCGAGGAGAGCAACTGAGAAACCCCGGTTTGGCAAACCACCGGTACCACCTTTCCCTCCTCCCGTGGCTGCGGGTCCTCCATGTTGTTTTCCACCATATTTGCACTGCAAGGTGCTGGTGGGGACAGACACATGGGTTTCCCGGATTCGGTCTCCTTTATGAGCTGGTACAGCCCATCGATGGCCTGGATGACGGAAGCCTTTATGTCTGTCTTCAAATTTCTGGATGCGTTGAGAGCTATTTTGGCTTTCGTCACCCATGCCCTCGCCTCCTGTAACTTACCGGGCTGCACCACGCTGACCGAGGTCTCCTCAGGGAAGAGGACCCTGCCCGTCTCTCGCTCCCCCGTGTCCCTCCGGACTTTCGTCTGGGTACGAAAAGCGCTGGACTTCTGCACTAGTTTGGGGGGAGTGGTTGGTGGGGAGGGGTCAGTAGACGGTTTGGCGGGGGTGCGGAACATTTTAACTTGCTAGGTTGCCTTGGGAATGTGGGAGGAAAACTTTTAAACCTAACCCAACCAGTATATTAAATGTAAGTTTGTATAAGTTGTAAATACAGTAGCTAAAAATAAATCTTGTAAAAGTTGTAAAATTGTAAATATAAAAATAGAATAAAATGTGTAAAAATTGAAATAAAATAAAATTTTACCAAAAATTTGGTCGAGGCGATAATGATCGTAGTACTGGCGAATCTTGCACGCTGGTCTGCTGTAAGGGCCGCGGTTGCCCTGTCCTGCAGCCGATTTAGCAGGCAAACACTTCTTTCAGTCCAAGAAGTGTCCAAAACCGGCGGTTAGGTTAGGTTAGGTTAGGTTAGGTTAGGTTAGGTTAGGTTAGGTTAGGTTAGGTTAGGTTAGGTTAGGTTAGGTTAGGTTAGGTTAGGTTAGGTTAGGTTAGGTTAGGTTAGGTTAGGTTAGGTTAGGTTAGGTTAGGTTAGGTTAGGTTAGGTTAGGTTAGGTTAGGTTAGGTTAGGTTAGGTTAGGTTAGGTTAGGTTAGGTTAGGTTAGGTTAGGTTAGGTTAGGTTAGGTTAGGTTAGGTTAGGTTAGGTTAGGTTAGGTTAGGTTAGGTTAGGTTAGGTTAGGTTAGGTTAGGTTAGGTTAGGTTAGGTTAGGTTAGGTTAGGTTAGGTTAGGTTAGGTTAGGTTAGGTTAGGTTAGGTTAGGTTAGGTTAGGTTAGGTTAGGTTAGGTTAGGTTAGGTTAGGTTAGGTTAGGTTAGGTTAGGTTAGGTTAGGTTAGGTTAGGTTAGGTTAGGTTAGGTTAGGTTAGGTTAGGTTAGGTTAGGTTAGGTTAGGTTAGGTTAGGTTAGGTTAGGTTAGGTTAGGTTAGGTTAGGTTAGGTTAGGTTAGGTTAGGTTAGGTTAGGTTAGGTTAGGTTAGGTTAGGTTAGGTTAGGTTAGGTTAGGTTAGGTTAGGTTAGGTTAGGTTAGGTTAGGTTAGGTTAGGTTAGGTTAGGTTAGGTTAGGTTAGGTTAGGTTAGGTTAGGTTAGGTTAGGTTAGGTTAGGTTAGGTTAGGTTAGGTTAGGTTAGGTTAGGTTAGGTTAGGTTAGGTTAGGTTAGGTTAGGTTAGGTTAGGTTAGGTTAGGTTAGGTTAGGTTAGGTTAGGTTAGGTTAGGTTAGGTTAGGTTAGGTTAGGTTAGGTTAGGTTAGGTTAGGTTAGGTTAGGTTAGGTTAGGTTAGGTTAGGTTAGGTTAGGTTAGGTTAGGTTAGGTTAGGTTAGGTTAGGTTAGGTTAGGTTAGGTTAGGTTAGGTTAGGTTAGGTTAGGTTAGGTTAGGTTAGGTTAGGTTAGGTTAGGTTAGGTTAGGTTAGGTTAGGTTAGGTTAGGTTAGGTTAGGTTAGGTTAGGTTAGGTTAGGTTAGGTTAGGTTAGGTTAGGTTAGGTTAGGTTAGGTTAGGTTAGGTTAGGTTAGGTTAGGTTAGGTTAGGTTAGGTTAGGTTAGGTTAGGTTAGGTTAGGTTAGGTTAGGTTAGGTTAGGTTAGGTTAGGTTAGGTTAGGTTAGGTTAGGTTAGGTTAGGTTAGGTTAGGTTAGGTTAGGTTAGGTTAGGTTAGGTTAGGTTAGGTTAGGTTAGGTTAGGTTAGGTTAGGTTAGGTTAGGTTAGGTTAGGTTAGGTTAGGTTAGGTTAGGTTAGGTTAGGTTAGGTTAGGTTAGGTTAGGTTAGGTTAGGTTAGGTTAGGTTAGGTTAGGTTAGGTTAGGTTAGGTTAGGTTAGGTTAGGTTAGGTTAGGTTAGGTTAGGTTAGGTTAGGTTAGGTTAGGTTAGGTTAGGTTAGGTTAGGTTAGGTTAGGTTAGGTTAGGTTAGGTTAGGTTAGGTTAGGTTAGGTTAGGTTAGGTTAGGTTAGGTTAGGTTAGGTTAGGTTAGGTTAGGTTAGGTTAGGTTAGGTTAGGTTAGGTTAGGTTAGGTTAGGTTAGGTTAGGTTAGGTTAGGTTAGGTTAGGTTAGGTTAGGTTAGGTTAGGTTAGGTTAGGTTAGGTTAGGTTAGGTTAGGTTAGGTTAGGTTAGGTTAGGTTAGGTTAGGTTAGGTTAGGTTAGGTTAGGTTAGGTTAGGTTAGGTTAGGTTAGGTTAGGTTAGGTTAGGTTAGGTTAGGTTAGGTTAGGTTAGGTTAGGTTAGGTTAGGTTAGGTTAGGTTAGGTTAGGTTAGGTTAGGTTAGGTTAGGTTAGGTTAGGTTAGGTTAGGTTAGGTTAGGTTAGGTTAGGTTAGGTTAGGTTAGGTTAGGTTAGGTTAGGTTAGGTTAGGTTAGGTTAGGTTAGGTTAGGTTAGGTTAGGTTAGGTTAGGTTAGGTTAGGTTAGGTTAGGTTAGGTTAGGTTAGGTTAGGTTAGGTTAGGTTAGGTTAGGTTAGGTTAGGTTAGGTTAGGTTAGGTTAGGTTAGGTTAGGTTAGGTTAGGTTAGGTTAGGTTAGGTTAGGTTAGGTTAGGTTAGGTTAGGTTAGGTTAGGTTAGGTTAGGTTAGGTTAGGTTAGGTTAGGTTAGGTTAGGTTAGGTTAGGTTAGGTTAGGTTAGGTTAGGTTAGGTTAGGTTAGGTTAGGTTAGGTTAGGTTAGGTTAGGTTAGGTTAGGTTAGGTTAGGTTAGGTTAGGTTAGGTTAGGTTAGGTTAGGTTAGGTTAGGTTAGGTTAGGTTAGGTTAGGTTAGGTTAGGTTAGGTTAGGTTAGGTTAGGTTAGGTTAGGTTAGGTTAGGTTAGGTTAGGTTAGGTTAGGTTAGGTTAGGTTAGGTTAGGTTAGGTTAGGTTAGGTTAGGTTAGGTTAGGTTAGGTTAGGTTAGGTTAGGTTAGGTTAGGTTAGGTTAGGTTAGGTTAGGTTAGGTTAGGTTAGGTTAGGTTAGGTTAGGTTAGGTTAGGTTAGGTTAGGTTAGGTTAGGTTAGGTTAGGTTAGGTTAGGTTAGGTTAGGTTAGGTTAGGTTAGGTTAGGTTAGGTTAGGTTAGGTTAGGTTAGGTTAGGTTAGGTTAGGTTAGGTTAGGTTAGGTTAGGTTAGGTTAGGTTAGGTTAGGTTAGGTTAGGTTAGGTTAGGTTAGGTTAGGTTAGGTTAGGTTAGGTTAGGTTAGGTTAGGTTAGGTTAGGTTAGGTTAGGTTAGGTTAGGTTAGGTTAGGTTAGGTTAGGTTAGGTTAGGTTAGGTTAGGTTAGGTTAGGTTAGGTTAGGTTAGGTTAGGTTAGGTTAGGTTAGGTTAGGTTAGGTTAGGTTAGGTTAGGTTAGGTTAGGTTAGGTTAGGTTAGGTTAGGTTAGGTTAGGTTAGGTTAGGTTAGGTTAGGTTAGGTTAGGTTAGGTTAGGTTAGGTTAGGTTAGGTTAGGTTAGGTTAGGTTAGGTTAGGTTAGGTTAGGTTAGGTTAGGTTAGGTTAGGTTAGGTTAGGTTAGGTTAGGTTAGGTTAGGTTAGGTTAGGTTAGGTTAGGTTAGGTTAGGTTAGGTTAGGTTAGGTTAGGTTAGGTTAGGTTAGGTTAGGTTAGGTTAGGTTAGGTTAGGTTAGGTTAGGTTAGGTTAGGTTAGGTTAGGTTAGGTTAGGTTAGGTTAGGTTAGGTTAGGTTAGGTTAGGTTAGGTTAGGTTAGGTTAGGTTAGGTTAGGTTAGGTTAGGTTAGGTTAGGTTAGGTTAGGTTAGGTTAGGTTAGGTTAGGTTAGGTTAGGTTAGGTTAGGTTAGGTTAGGTTAGGTTAGGTTAGGTTAGGTTAGGTTAGGTTAGGTTAGGTTAGGTTAGGTTAGGTTAGGTTAGGTTAGGTTAGGTTAGGTTAGGTTAGGTTAGGTTAGGTTAGGTTAGGTTAGGTTAGGTTAGGTTAGGTTAGGTTAGGTTAGGTTAGGTTAGGTTAGGTTAGGTTAGGTTAGGTTAGGTTAGGTTAGGTTAGGTTAGGTTAGGTTAGGTTAGGTTAGGTTAGGTTAGGTTAGGTTAGGTTAGGTTAGGTTAGGTTAGGTTAGGTTAGGTTAGGTTAGGTTAGGTTAGGTTAGGTTAGGTTAGGTTAGGTTAGGTTAGGTTAGGTTAGGTTAGGTTAGGTTAGGTTAGGTTAGGTTAGGTTAGGTTAGGTTAGGTTAGGTTAGGTTAGGTTAGGTTAGGTTAGGTTAGGTTAGGTTAGGTTAGGTTAGGTTAGGTTAGGTTAGGTTAGGTTAGGTTAGGTTAGGTTAGGTTAGGTTAGGTTAGGTTAGGTTAGGTTAGGTTAGGTTAGGTTAGGTTAGGTTAGGTTAGGTTAGGTTAGGTTAGGTTAGGTTAGGTTAGGTTAGGTTAGGTTAGGTTAGGTTAGGTTAGGTTAGGTTAGGTTAGGTTAGGTTAGGTTAGGTTAGGTTAGGTTAGGTTAGGTTAGGTTAGGTTAGGTTAGGTTAGGTTAGGTTAGGTTAGGTTAGGTTAGGTTAGGTTAGGTTAGGTTAGGTTAGGTTAGGTTAGGTTAGGTTAGGTTAGGTTAGGTTAGGTTAGGTTAGGTTAGGTTAGGTTAGGTTAGGTTAGGTTAGGTTAGGTTAGGTTAGGTTAGGTTAGGTTAGGTTAGGTTAGGTTAGGTTAGGTTAGGTTAGGTTAGGTTAGGTTAGGTTAGGTTAGGTTAGGTTAGGTTAGGTTAGGTTAGGTTAGGTTAGGTTAGGTTAGGTTAGGTTAGGTTAGGTTAGGTTAGGTTAGGTTAGGTTAGGTTAGGTTAGGTTAGGTTAGGTTAGGTTAGGTTAGGTTAGGTTAGGTTAGGTTAGGTTAGGTTAGGTTAGGTTAGGTTAGGTTAGGTTAGGTTAGGTTAGGTTAGGTTAGGTTAGGTTAGGTTAGGTTAGGTTAGGTTAGGTTAGGTTAGGTTAGGTTAGGTTAGGTTAGGTTAGGTTAGGTTAGGTTAGGTTAG